>OZ023335.1:29188040-29190540 GCA_964007535.1 Brachyptera risi | reverse complement strand
GATCCTGACTCTGCTGCGCGCCGCCATGTCTCGTCCTCAGAGCAAGACTCACCTCCTGGACGACCAGCCGCTGGGCCGACCCGTCGTTGACGTCAACGGCCGGCTCGACCATCCCACGGGGTCGCCTCGTCGTTGAAGCGAGACGCGATCTCACTATAGATATAATACATCACCTCCTCACCGAGATACGTTACTCTTGCAGCCGATAACGAGATATGCTCGTTCCAATATCGGCGGCCATATTGGACATTTACAAATAGAATCTAATCAAGGCATTCTATATTATCACTAATATATATATGTCTAATATGTGGGAAACTTTTTGGTTTGCAAAGCGGTGTGAAGCTACTGTCGAGACACAAATATGTACGCCTTCTTATTAAAGGGGGGAGGGGGGGGAGGGGGGGGGGGGGTTAGGTGCGAATTTTGATTTTCACCATTGGTCCGTCTCTGTGACATAAAATGCCCTCCGTAAATAAATAACTATTCTAAATATTGACGAAAAATATTTTGAAAAAATAGGTTGTGTGAGAACGCCCAATATTCGCAAAATATGATTTTATTTTGTTCAGTATTGTACAAACGTCTGTCGTTCAAGTTTCTGACGATCATTATGAATGGACCAATGTCCTCTTTCCCCTCTTCAAACTTCGAACACCTGCCGTCAAACTGTCATAGTAGAAATACGTTGATAGGCTAAGGTTATTGCAGATATAGTACTTGTAATAAAAACTGCAACATAAAGCCACACGCCATGCGAATTAATTGATTGAAATCATATGGCGGTGATAAGTAGCTATGTTATGCATATCAAACGAAAGGTGACATTCGAGCGCAGATATTTTGTTGGAACACTTTTTCTTTACCTATCGTAGTTATTCTACGTTCTTAGCTTATAAAAAGCGTTACATGTTATTTTCCATAAGAGAGATTTTTGTTAGACCCGGTCGAAAATTATCGACTTTTCACGTTTTTTTTTCTCTCATATTAAACGGGGTGAGAATCTTTGCAAGGGCGTTTTCTGTCATAATATAATGAGAAGGACCAATGGTGAGAATTAAGTTTTGCATCTTGCTCCCCCTTCAACGTCGAGTAACGTATCTCAATCTATACTATGAAGTGACAACCTACCACTTGCATTAGGTCCAGTATCACCAAGGCCAGTTATAGTATTTATCTGAGAGTTGGTGAAAACAAATATCACAGGTAACCATGGTGATAACGAGTTTGAACTGTCAGATAAAGGCTATAACTAGACTTGGTA
This sequence comes from Brachyptera risi, assembly GCA_964007535.1. NCBI lineage: Eukaryota > Metazoa > Arthropoda > Insecta > Plecoptera > Taeniopterygidae > Brachyptera > Brachyptera risi. Next base: position 29,189,276 of record OZ023335.1, on the reverse strand, counting down.
ATACCGGGCCTTAGGTCCAGTATTACCAAGTCCAGTTAGTATTTATCTGAGAGTTGGTGAAAACCAATACCACAGGTAACCATGGTGATAACGAGTTTGAACTGTCAGATAAAGGCTAACTAGACTTGTTTATACCGGGCCTTGGTCTTGCATTACTTGCTTAGTCGTTAGTTGATTCTCAAGAGGCCTACGCCTTCTTGACATTGTGCTGTTTTTATTCATAAGTAAAATGTAATCTAGTTTGACAAACTTTATGTACCGGTGTCTGTTTGTTTGTTTGTTTGTTTCTTGTTTTTTTTTTTGTATAATTAAACATTTGTGATAGATAATGATTTGCTGGAGAATGTTTATTATATTCACGAAAAAAGAAAATTTAGTTTCCCAACTAAGGTATTTACTAACTAGCAACACGATGGGATTTCAAAATTGAATCAATACGAATTGGTCTATGAAAATATATCAAATAATTCAAGTGAAATTGTAAGCGCTGGAACTAAATGAACTGTATTAAATTTCATAAACGATATCTGATTATGATTTACCACTGTTCTGAAAGAAAAAATGTAAAAAAAAGTCCTATCTTAGTGTCTCATATCCACCTTGTTTTCTAGCTTACTCGCTATTTATATAATTTTGATACCCAATTGGAAAAGGATTTATTCCGTACTCGCTTATTATACATTCTACCAGAATAAAAAAAAAAAATGAAAACAAATACTTGACTTTTTTCTGTATCTTATCACTATTATATATATATATATATATATATATATATATATATATATATATATATATATATATATATATATATATATATATATATATATATATATATATATATATATATGTTATATGTATGTACTGTTCATTTTCAGGCCTATTCCAGTTCCTGGCGATGTTATTCCAACTTTAACTTCATTCATTTGACAAATCATTTCCTTGTTTCATATAATACATTATATTTATATTTATATATTTATTTATTATATTTATGGTAAGATCGTCCTTGTGGTGCCCCGTCCGAACGATCCTATCTTTCATCCATAGCCTTAATTGGGGAACAATGATTTTGTATCAAGTCTCGATGTTATTAAAAAAAAATATATATATATATATATATATATATATATATATATATATATATATATATATATATATATATATATATATATTTATGCCACAGACAAGCCAAATCCGCTTTGTGGCTCTTGTGTAGAAGACATATATCTTCTTCAT
>OZ023335.1:29156624-29182840 GCA_964007535.1 Brachyptera risi | reverse complement strand
GAAATCTCGACCTGAAAGTCGAGCATGGCTCGACTTGAAACCTTTGATCGAAACCCCCAAATTCATCGGACGAAATGATCATGTTGGAAAACTGAACCTCAAGCGGTACAATTCCAACATTGGCAGGTACTCCATTTTGGGTCGAGCCGTACGTCAATGGAACAGCCTTCCACGAGAGCGGATGAAGTCAATTTCAACCATGGGACAACTTGACGTCTTACTTTCAACACTCTCAGTATAATTTAATTTTCTTCACTCATCCTTTTTTTACTAACTCAATTTTCTATTTTCTATTATCTTTTTTATACCTAGGTTATTTAGGTTATACTTACGTAGTTAGTTCAACATCCAACCACCGGAAATATTAGCCTCTATAAATTGGTATTTCCCAAGTTGTGAATAAATAAATACAAATAAATACAATACAAACTATGAGAGTAAAAATCCTAATTTATGCGGATGATACTGTTATACATTGATCTCTCTGTAGCTGAACAATACTCACAATCTGATTGTCAGCAAGTAACTAATTTGACTCATGATAACAATTTGATAGTAAATACTGACAATGCCAAATTGATGCATATATGTTTCCTTCACTATGAAGATTCTTATTTATTCACTTTTATCAACGGCGAAAAGTTATGGTCACAGACAGCTCAGTCCTGGTGTTGAAGTTCATTAGTTTTGAATAATCAGAATGGTGTGGTAAGATCGCCCTTGTTGTGCCCCGTCCAAACGATCCTATCTTTCATCCATGGCCTTAATTGGGGAACAATGATTTTGTATCAAGTTTCGATGTTTAAAAAAAAAAGATTCAGACCAGTCTGGAAAAATTATATGTCAGTTAACCAACTGGTTATATGAATCAAGCTATGACAAATTTGGTCTTTCATCATCTTGCCATTCAATCGTGAACGTTTATATTATATCCGACGATCAATTAATTAATTGGACTTCATTTTTTGAGTAGTACAGTATAGCATAACAACACAGAAATAACAATTTACATATAAGAATTCCGAATTGAGATGATTTTTTTTAACAGAAATGAAACGGCGAGGTTCAGATACATAAGAATCTGCTCTTCCACCTAACCTCATGAGTTGTGATGGAAATGTAATGAAAAACACTATAATTCTACAAATGAGTAAGGAAAAAGAACAGAAAGATTTGACAGATTAGAACTAAATTGAACATGATTTTTTAAAAGTATCTCTGAATTTTGATTTGATTTTCTATCATTTTTTTTGCTATCCATCATTTCACCATCATGATATTATATATTTTATTCATCATTTACAGTTTATTGGGCAAAAGAACAGAAAGAGTCGACAGATCAAAACTAAATCAAAGATGATTTCTTTGAAACAATCTCTGAATTTTTCCTATCTGAATAATCCAATGATATTTCTTGTTTATTTCAGCTGCAGGCGCCATTCGACATAACTCTGAGTGTAGAAATTGCGAAACTGGCTAATTTAAAGTCTGTTATACCTCAACAGTGCCACATCTACGGCTGGGGTAAAACGAGCCTTCAGAGACGAGCAACAAAGCAAGCCAGACGGTTTCCTCATCAAGGAGCTTCCCGTTCAAAGTGAGATAATAATAATGATGAAAACCTTTATTCAATCGAGCAGTGTTGTACGAGTGAAGAAAAAACAAATTTACGAATGTGCTATAGCATGCGTCAATTATATATAAGAATATATATATATATATATATATATATATATATATATATATATATATATATATATATATATATATATATATATATATATATATATATAAATATATATATATATATATATATATATATATATATATATATATATATATATATATATGTGTATATATATATATATATATATATATATATATATATATATATATATATATATATATATACATACATATATATATATATATATATATATATATATATATATATATATATATATATATATACATATATATATATGAATATATATATATATATATATATATATATATATATTCATATATATATATTTATATATATATATTTATATATATATATATATATATATATATATATATATATATATATATATATATATATATATATATACTTGTATCAAGAATTCATCCATATTTCAGCTTCAATTGAATTCCACTTATAACTTACTTATATATAACTTATAATATATGAGTTCTTTTTCATTTTTTTTTTTTATATTGAGTTTTAACGACGCACTGTAATGTTGTGATGTTTTAATCCACACTCAACTTCATTCGAGGAAGACAAGAGCCAGAGGTTGTAAGTGACAAATGTACCATTCTGAGTTAATTTGACTCAAGTTTGTGGAAATATGACAAATTATTAGGATGGAATTGAGTTATAATGATCAGCCAATGGGTTCAGAACATATTGAATATTGTATTCAATCAAACAATTAGTTGAAATCTCACATTATCAAATACATTCCCAATCATTCATTACAGAAGTTGGGTTTTGCTTACACTACTATTTTGTAAAATTTCGTACGCTTTCGAATATATATATATATATATATATATATATATATATATATATATATATATATATATATATATATATATATATATATATATATATATATATATATATACATATATATATATATATGGATGATGAAATCATTTGCACAATCTATGTTAATTAATGTTTAGTCCCAACGTTTCGAATTTATAACAGAATTCATCTTCAAGAGATTGAAACACAAATTAAAAATATCAAAATTACAAAATCAATTCATATCATAAATTACGATGTTAATGGGTGAATCCATCCACATAACGAAAGGAAAAAGTTTGCGTGAATGAACAAATGTTCATGTCCAACAGTCAAACCCTACGACATGTGGAGTGCTTCCAGAACAAAATATAAAAAAACACAGGAAAAAATCCACACAGACGAAGCCATATAAGTGTAGAATGGAGACTGCGCTACGCTCGTCTAATAAATCACGTTCGTTTTATTTTCGATGATTACAGAAATAAAGCAAGCAGAAGAAAAGACGCGCCACTGTTTTATACTTACGTCTACCTACCCGTACTTGATATCGGTCAGTGCGAAGGGCAAATGCATTTCGACAATCCGAAACCCTTCAAAAGAGACTCGATATTCTGCGCTGGAGGAGAGGCTGGGAAAGGCACGTGTGATGTGAGTGAAACCTCGTTACAGCGTTTCCTGCTAGCATCGTTTTCCTGTTCCTATCATTTCATTTTGCACCATCTTACCGAAAGTAACATCCAACTAATGTTGTAAAACCTCGTTACAGCGTTTCCTGCTAGCATCGTTCCCCTGTTCCCATCGTTTATTTCGCACCATCTTACCGAAAGTAACATCTAACTAATGTTGTAAAACCTCGTTACAGCGTTTCCTGCTAGCATCTTTTCCCTGTTTCCATCGTTTATTTCGCACCATCTTACCGAAAGTAACATCTAACTAATGTTGTAAAACCTCGTTACAGCGTTTCCTGCTAGCATCGTTTCCCTGTTCTCATCGTTCATTTTGCACCGTCTTACCAAATCTAACCAATGTTGAATTCTCCCACTTGTATCGTACTCGTTCATATCGTTGTCCTACTTGCATCGTTTTTCTGTTATCATCCTACTCATTTTGTTACTTATTTTTAATTCTACTCTGAACTTCAAATCGAAATTATTGAAATAAGGATCAGTATATAGAATCAACTGTAACCGGATCAATGGTTCAAAGCTGATGTTTGAATAATAAATAATTAAAATCAATCTTTTTCTTGCACAAATAACAAGAAGTCCGATTGGAATAAAGCCGCTCGTATCGTTTCCATTTGGATCTTATTCCTGATTGCATTGCTTTTCTATTTCCATCGTTTTTTTTTTGTACAGTACTACAAGCAATCTCATTGAAATGATGTTCAATTTTCCCGCTTGTATCGTTTCCATTTGGATTTTATTCCTGATTGCATTGCTTTTCCGTTTCTATCGTTCTTATTTTTGTACAGAACTACAAGAAGTCTCTTTGAAATGATGTTCAATTTTCCCGCTTGTTATCGTTTCCATTTTAATTTTCAACGTGACTGACGTTACTCTTGTTGTCGTTGTCTGTGTTGCCAGGGCGACGACGGCGGTCCCATGATGTGCGAGTCCAACGAGTGGGTAGTGGCCGGCATCGTGTCTCGTGGTTTCGGTTGCGGCCGCCAGGGGTACCCGACAGTCTTCACAAGAGTGGCTTACTACAGGGAATGGATGAACGCTACGATCGACGAAAATCAAGATTTGGCCGATAGATCTTGAATATATATATATATATATATATATATATATATATATATATATATATATATATATATATATATATATATGTATATATATATATATATATATATATATATATATATATATATATATATATATATATATATATATATACATATATATATATATATTATTTTTTTATTTTTCAAGGCGTTTTATTCACATGTCAAATCAGTACATTATGATAATAACGTAGAACCACAAAGTCACATAAGATTTTACTTGTCTGTGGTCTGATTTTGAGAAATATCATCTCAAAGTTTCTAAAAACCCCATAAGATTGAGCTGGCCAAGAAAATTCGAAAAATAAAATCTCTCCAAATGGAATAAAATTTCCTGTGTGAGTGTACACATGAATGATACACATTATCACGATTTTGTATGCAATTCGAATCAGCCGTTTTGAAGAAAATAATTAAATTAACTGTTTTTATTCATCAATTTATATATCATGGAAATAAATAAAGATTTAGGTTAATGAGATTCACTGCTTTCTAGATTCGATATTTGCCCAACAATGAAGTCTTCTCTATATGCGTCAAGGTGTGTAGAATACCAGAGTCAATAAAGTGGCGAATGGTAGAACTATTTCAACGAATATTATACCTTATTCAGATATCTTGCTCATCTTAAAACGCTTATGTTGCGTTTGGCTAGTTAGACGAGCTTTAGCGAGGATTCAATTTGACATACTGAAAAAAATTGGTGTTCGTTTTCATGTTTTTTTTTTTATGTTTTTTTGGCGGTTTTCCACGGGTCAAACGGCTACAGCTATCAACTTCAAACTTTTTTCCATTATGGTTCCTCATCTAGCTTAGATCTGTATGGTTTTGTGGCATTATCAGGTGGTAATTTTCATATTTTTATGAATTTTAGAATTTTCAAAAATACTCATTAGAATAACACGGCGGAAAAAAATTGAAACATTTTTATTTTCAAACGAATTGAAATTTTGTGTGAAGTTGAATAACATCTTGATACACATTTCTGGAGATTCTCAGCTTAATCGGGTCAGTCATTTTGGAGAAAAAACATGAAATGTGCTAAATTGGTACCACTCGAAGCGGTTTTTACCCATTTATAACTAAAATGTTACCCAATTGGCGAATTTAAGTAAAAGTTTGGCAATAAAGTCGACATACTATTACTTTTCGCTCGTCTAACAACGCTTATGTCGCGTTTGGCTAGTTATAGAAAATGGCACCCGCGTACGAAGTGCTCCTACTGAACAGTGTCAGATGATGTATGATATAATGATGATATAATGTCCATCTTGATGATGATACTCGAATATTTGTTTGTATTTAATCGGTTATGAATATGTTATTTATGATCATTCAAGGTCGATATACGAATAAACCTGAGAAATTGACGGTGGATTAAAGCTTCCCTCATTGACCATTTATTGATTAAAACTATAGGAAGACGCGGGATTCGCGTTGTGAGATGAGCTCAGAAGTATAGAAATGTACAATGAAAGATAATTTGTCAGCCATGTCTACATCTACAGATATTGGATCACTTCAAACATTTGAAAACCCTGCCGGAATCAATTATATATTCATAATTGATCTGAATTGTTTCAATTCAATTGATGACACTTAATGCTATAGATTTAATTGGCTTTGTTCGAAGTGAAAGTACATTTCGAATGCGTTTTCTTAATTAATTCTCATCCGATTGTTGCAAAAATCTCTGAAAAGGTGTATAGTAGTATTCTTCATATGCGGTGAAAATTTGAGAGGTTTCGAAGAATTCTTATTTTTCAAGAATTTTTCCTCTGGGTTATTCTCACGAGGATTTTTCTAACTTCCCGGTTGTTTTCCGAATAAATCTTCCGACCGATTTCTCTGAATAACGATCCCAGCCTATTCTGGTATGACGGAAATATGCAGAAAAAGTTTCAAGTCGATAGATATTTTTCCCTGACCTGTATGCCGCGTACAAAATAACAAGAAAATAAACATAAAAAAAGCCCATTTTTGTTTTCGGTATGTCAAATGGAATCTTTGTCACGCTCGTCTGATGAGCATTGGAAAGAATTATCAATTATACTTCCTGAAACCGTTCTGCTTCTGTGTGACGTGTGTGCTCACTCCATGTTGCCAAAGCTCTTGAAGCGCCAAAAGCGTCCAAGGTACTCAAAGCACTCAAGACTCGGCAAACTTTTCAAGTCGGATTTGTGGATTTGTGGATCTATAAAAAGTTTTCTGCACGAAGCTCTTTGATTTACTTTTGCTATTATTCTGACAGTTCTCTTTTGATACTTCTGGTAAATGCCATTTGATCAGATTCCTAGATCCTTGGAACTAGCTAGATCCATACTTCATTAAACCAAATATTCAGACTGAAAATTTATTTCACATGACGTTGAAAAAATCATGCATCTGTAAAAGAAAATGAATCAAACACTACAAGAAAAGAAGAAAAGAAGAGAAGAAGTTGGAAGAAAAAGCTCAAGACCAACAAACACCTTTTTTTATCCATCCTGACTTGGTTTTTCGTGGTTTCCCACAGTCCTCGAAGCAAATGCTTGGATGAAGTACTAATTGGCCACGACCATTAATTAGTAGAGCGATAGGTCCAATTATAACATCATAGGTCTATCACTAATTTAATTTGTGCATTTTGTTTAATGATAAATTTAACATCTGCTGTCAAGGGAAAGAAGTGATCATTGCTCAAGAGACTTGTTCAAAGTGGAAGATATCAACATTCGTGTGTTTATACTGAAAGACTTTTATTTACGGCGAAAAATTATGGTCACAGACAGCGCAGTCCTGGTGTTGAAGATCATTAGCTTTAAATAATCAAAATGGGGTGGTAAGATCGCCCTTGTGGTGCCCCGTCCAAACGATCCTATCTTTCATCCATAGCCTTGATTGGGGAACCAGGATTTTGTATCAAGTTTTGATGTTATTAAAAAAAAAAAAAATTATTCTTTCATCATTCACACATTGCAGTGGCGAGGTATCAGACTGAATCAAGAAAACTCTTGAACAGGAAAAATAACAAGATTCTATGAATAAGAATCTTGAACAATTGTCGTATGCATGAAAATGTGGTATTTCTTGGACATTTAAGAAAAAAATCAAACATAAAATCACCATTTTTTCGAATTAATTTTTTATACATGTACACATCATATTGTATGTAACTACTGTAAGAAAACCATCCATGTAACTTCCATAGTACACTGTAGACTGTATAGTGTGGTTCCGTTGTCTGGTTTTACGAAGCGTGCATATTCACTATGGTCTGCACGCCACTGGGTGAGCCTGCATGCACTCGTGTCGGTACCGTGGACTCGTAAAGAACTGTAAGTACAGGCAGAGACGTGGCGGCGTCAGTAGCATACAACACGTCGAGTTGGGCTGTGTTTCTGATCTAATAATAGTTTTATTGTCGCATTGTGAGCTTCAAGTATTATTACTGTTATTCCTGTTATTCCTGTTGGTGAGATAGCAATTGTCCTCATGAAATTCTCTGGAAGTGAATTGTTTGTACTCTTATTGTTGATGGTGAGTACTGTCGAATAGTTTGTCCAGATTTAATCCAAACGATCCTAACTTTCATCCATAGCCTTGATTGGGGAACAATGATTTTGTATCAAGTTTCGATGTTATTAAAAGAAAAAAAAAGATTTAATCAATCCGAACAAGTATGTTTTTGATGATTGAATTAATTGAGCATCGATGCATTCGAAATTTGTGACGTAAAAAATGATGCAAATTTCAATTCGAAAGTTCAATAAATCAATTCGAATATTGGAAAGTTGAAATTTGAATTTTCAACGAATCAGTTGGAAGCATTGACGATCCTAGTCTAATGAAGGTTGATGGTACGAACACACGCGTGATTTGTTCACAGGTGAATGGGGCTTTGGCGGCCAAGAAAGGTGGAGTCAAATCAGGGACAGGTGAGACATATTAATAAAGAAAAAATATTAAGAAGAAATAATTTAGAAATTAATTAATTTATTTGATTCATTTAGAATATATTGAGAAGAAATATTAATATTTCCAGTGCACTTCATAAGAACTATCGATTTCTTAGCATACGAGTATCATCAAAATACGACATTAGGATTGGTATGTGAGAATATGTTTATTATGAAAATCAAACAAAAAATGAGCAGTGAATTTAGTGGATGAGCAAAGTGAAGACTCAATTTCGCCAAACCCGAAAAAAAGTGACTGCTTTTTTTTGTTTTTTGTTCGCCCTCCACAGTTCAAACAAAAATTCGAAATCAGTTGAAACTTGGCATACACAAGTGTCATTATCTGATTCGATACTGTATAGTTTTGAGGCACAATCGGTCGAACCACTTCTGAGCCCAATCTCAATACCAATGCTGATAATGTACGGATATATTTCACAGAAACAGTTCCTATTTATAATGTGTTCCGGACTTTCGGAAACTGGAAGACTGTTATCTGCGGCGGAATATTATGGTCACAGACAGCGCAGTCCTGGTGTTGAAGTTCATTGGTTTGAATAATCAAAATGCGGTGATGAGATCGCCCTTGTGGTGCCCCGTCCAAACGATCCTACCTTTCATTTTGAGTCTTGATTGGGGAACAATGATTTTGTATCAAGTTTCGATGTTAATAAAAAAAAAATGAAAAACATGTCAACTTTAAAGAAACATTCATTTCCAATATCACTGTGATTTTTTTTTTTTATATTGGGTTTTAACGACGCACTGTAATGATGAATGAGATCTATTGGCGTCGAATGAATGATTAATGAGATGATGGGATGATGAGATGAAGGTTTTATGGGTAGTGGAAAAGAATAGTGAGAAGGAAGCGGTCGTGGCCTATATTGTGGGAACCATCCCGGCATTAGCCTAGACTACAGAAGGAAACCACGAAAAACTCCCGTAATGATGGACGGTGGCGGGCATAGAACCGGGTCCGATATGTCCCTTCACCTCCCGGATCACGCGAAGCGAGTGAGCTAACCACTCAGCTACTGTGCCGGTCTGGGAATGTATTTTGTCTGGTATTTCCAGGGAGGCAATCAGACGACGAGAGGATTGCCGGTGGACAAGGCCGTTACACACAAGATCATGTGGTGAGTGACCACAAGCTGGCAGTGCTCTCTGGTGGAGGAAACTGTATTTAATAATAATATTTTTTTCAATTGATTCAAGTAAAAGCGTTATAACAATGGAGGGTACTTTTGTGAGGTTCCTCGAAACCCTCATAGGGTTCATTTGTGGGGAATTATGACATCAATTCACATTGAATTTAATTCAAAATGAATATAAATAATATATAAAAACATATAATAATAATATATATAATAATATATATAGTATATATATAATATATATGAATATTTATAAATATATTCATATATATACATATATATATATATATATATATATATATATATATATATATATATATATATATATATATATATGTATATATATATATATATATATATATATATATATATATATATATATATATATATATATATATATATATATATATATATATATATAGATAGATATAGATATATATGGTATTTGAAATAATATAATATATGATATTATATATAATATAATACGATAATCTGATATATAAGTTTTACATATTATCGATTTGTGAAGAAATCAATTGTTTGCCAGGAGTATCAAGCACTTGTGTCAATTATCCAGACACAATATAAGCGAGACAAGAGAACAAATCAAGAATTCCTGAAAGACAAGAATAATTTTCTCTCTCGCAATTCTATCAGATCATGTGTGAGCACTTTGTGGTATATTGATAGCATGACCCTACATGGATTATTGATTGATCTCAATGAATTGAATCGTCAATGAATTGAATCATCATCGTGATTAATTCAATATCATCTTGTTCCAGTATTCAATTCAATACTTGAAAGATGGCGAACGACATCATCATTGCGCAGGAACACTGGTCAGGGTTGACTGGGTCCTCACGGCGGCTCACTGTCTCTAGTGAGTGGAATATTTTCATAGAAAACTCCTAAAAATACGAATATTCATTCATGTATATATATATATATATATATATATATATATATATATATATATATATATATATATATATTTATATATATACATATATATATATATATATATATATATATATATATATATATATATATATATATATATATATATATATATGTTGTAGCGTATACTCTGAGAGCCGCAAGGAAATGATGAAGTGTAACTTTTCGGTTATTTGCCCTTCCTTGAAACAACTGGTGGCTCTGAAAAGAGCCCGAGCTGACGTTTCGGCTGAAAACGTTCAGTCATCTTCAAGAGTTGTTGTAGGTATGAAGCCTCCCTCGGTAGCTCGGTCAGCCGAGGCACCGCTTCAGAAACTGAAGTCACCGTTGGGCGTGGGTTCGAATCCCCCATGAGGCATGAGTTTCTGTGAATATCCTCTCACTGATCATCACTTCATACATTCATAATCACCAGCTCATTCGTACCCCCGTATAACCTAGCTGTTGGTGGGGTCGTTATGCAAACAATAATCGATCAAAAACAATAATCTTGTAGTTATGAAGGACGGCAATCGAGTGACTGAGCGCACCCCGTAGCCAGGCTTTGTACATGACGTCTGGGAGAGCACGCGACCAATAGGAAGTGAGTCGCACCCTGATTGGTCGGACGCGTCTGGCCGATGGTTACTCACGGTTGGTTACCACCCTTTCGACCAGTCTATTGTTGGTGCTGAAAATCTCGGATGCAAGCGTATCTCCGCTCCTCGGCCCGGGCACGTGTTAGACTGGCGGTGGCCCTTATAAAGGCCCTGCACGCTGGGCTCGGACTGGTCGCGCGGCATACTGGCAGTGGCTCTTATAAAGGCCTCGCTTGCTACTTCAAACTGGTCACGCGGATTTCTGACAGTGGCCTGTATGAAGGCTTGCACGCTCGGCTTGGACTGGCCGCGCGGCATACTGGCAGTGGCCCTCATAAAGGCCCTGCACGCTCGGCTTGGACTGGTCGCGCGGCATACTGTCAGTGGCCCTTAAGAAGGCCCTGCACGCTCGCACGCTCGGCTTAGACTGGCCGCGTGGCATATCGGCAGTGGCCCTCATAAAGGCCCTGCACGCTTGGCTCGGACCAGGTGTTCGAGGGTGTGGATGCTCTTAGTGGTCCCACTGGAGCTGTAATGTTGATGTTGTTTATTCACCGCAGTGAGCAGTTCCTCTACCTGGTAGTCGGAGGAACGATGGATGCGTACGAGGAGGAGAATGGCCAGGACACGACTCTGCAGATCCGATACGCGAGATGGATGACTGTACACAAAGACTTTAACAGGGAGACTCTGGAGAATGACATTGGACTCATCCTGGTGAGTGAAAATGAATCCTCTCAGAAGAAAATTGCCGAGTTGTGGTTCCATCTTGAACACAGTCTAGCATGAGGAAGCCGAAATCATCAAGCGAGCGAAGTTCGAGATATGAGAAAAGGGCAAAAATTGATGGATTGTTCCATGGATGAAAGAATATATATATATATCGCAAAAAAATCAACAGCGACGAATTCGGTTACTGTAGCCTACTTGTTCAATGGTGAGTGCTGTGTGGTACCTGATTGAATGTATCATCATTTTAATTGTTGCTCCAGTGACGACAAATATCAACTTCTACTTGTTTATCTAATTGAAAAAGCATTCCGTCAAGTGCCTCCACTCTTCAATATATGTGCTGGCTGTCGCCTATTGTATGGCACATATAATTTTTCTAGTTTCCCCCCCCCCAACCGATGAGGTATAACTCCGTGTTAAAAGCTCAACCCACTTGATCACTTCAAATAGTGGGTAATTGTAGTCATGTTCACTGCTCAAACTGATTGTTGTCAGGTGTGGACTTACAGACATTTGTTTTATATTCAGTTACTGAAATCACGGCCTTCTATATCATCACGTAATATGTGATGATGAAGAAGCCTTGCCGAATTAATTACCTCTAAGGAGCTCTAACTGGCAGTCGAGTTGAGGACATGGCCACCGTTTGGAAGTAACCGGCAGTACATGGCTCGTCTCTGAGTTGAACCTCCATTTATACAACTTCATTGTTAAAATGTTCCGTGTGATTATTTCTAATTTTTTAAATGATAATTCCCGTTTATTTCAGGTGGAGACGCCATTCGACTTGACCCAAAGAGTGAAAATTCCGCCTCTGGCTAATTTAAAGTCTGTTATACCTCAACAGTGCCACTTCTACGGCTGGGGTAAAACGAGCCTTCGGAGACGAGCAACAAAGCAAGCCAGACGGTTTCCTCATCAAGGAGCTTCCCGTTCGAAGTGAGATACTTGTATTATGGATTCCATTTTCAATTTTTCAATTTCAACATGTTTTTTATTCTCATTAAACAAGTACATGACAAATATAGAATAGAATTACAACACGGGGAGATAATAACAAAGTAAATTCAATTCGATATAACGACGATATGAGAAAAATAAAGAAGATTTGCCATGAATGAGAAATACGTTGATTAATAATAAGAAGCCCGCATAAGAACGAATTCTTGTTTGTGGGCAACATAACTTATGATCATTCAACAAGAGTTAGCTTCAATCATTTCAATCATAGCTTAGCTCTAATCAAATATTATCTCCAATTGATTGAATTCAAACTCAACCTCATTTGAGGGAGTCAAGAGCCAGAGGGTGTAGAAGACAAATGAACCATTCTGAGATCATTAGACTCAGAGCTGTGGAAGGATGGCAAATTATCAGAATGGAATTGAGTTATAATGATCAGCCAATGAGTTCAAAACAAAAAATATCGTATACAATCGAACATTGAATTAAAACTCACATGACATATAATTTTTCAATTATTATTAACAAAAAGTAACCACAGAGTCGATCTCACCGCCTCATTTCATTGATCAAAAATCGATGAACTTTAACATCAGAACTGCGCTGTCTGTGGCCATAATTTTCCGCCCCAGATCAAACTTCTTGAGTGAAAACAGTTTCTGTGATATATCCGAACATTACCGGGATTGGTATTAAGAGTGAACAAAACACACAAATGTTGATATATTGATATATGATGATGTTGATCCTATCTTCGATCCATAGCCTCGATTGAGGAACAATGTTTTCATATCAAGTTTCGATGTTATTGAAAAAAAAAGAAAAAATATATCTTCATGTTAAAACCTAGTCTCTCAAGCAATCTTCACTCCTCTCTTCTATCCGTTCTTCTTCTCACTGCTTTGTCAATTCATTTTCAATATTGGAATATTCCGTTGGAAAATACAGATGATGACATCGAATATTCATGTTATATTCAATGATTTCAGAAATAAAGCCAGCAGGAGAAGAGACCAACTGCTTTACTCTTACGTCTTTCTACCCAATATTGACTACGACCAATGCAAGGGGCAAATGAAATTCGACGAACAGAAGGCTCTCAACAAAGACACGATGTTTTGTGCAGGAGGAGAGGCGGTGAAAGGCGCCTGTGAAGTTAGTAAAACCTCGTTATAGCGTTTTGCACACATTAAATTAGATTTCAATTTGAATATCACTTCATTCTTGTTCATACTACACATATTCTTGTACAATCACATTGTATTCTTGTACAAACATACATTTAAACATATAGTTTTATGACAATATCCTAATACTAAATTAACAATACCTGGAACCAATATCTCGACTCTATAAATATATACATCAATTTTAAACGTTTTAAGGTAAAATGGAATTGATCGCAAGAATTTAATTTTAATTTTGAGAAAGAGATTTCAATTGTGATGTTTAATCTTAATTTAGAAACAAGAAGCCCGCGTTGTTTTCCCATTTCCATCGGTTTCTGTATCATCCGATCAATGTTGTATATTTCTGCGTGCATCTTTCCCGTTTGGATCGTTTTCCCGCCAACATCGTTCGTTATTTCCGGTCGCACTATATATATATATATATATATATATATATATATATATATATATATATATATATATATATATATATATATATATATTACCCCGATTGATCGTTTCAAAATATAAAGGACTACAAAAAAGGGCTGTTTGTTATTCAGCTAGCGCAAGCTGTAATCCTTGTGTAGATGTGTACCACAAGGATTCTTGTGAAGCATTTTTCAGAAATTTTATATTTCGTCATTACCATCCTTGTTTATTCATAACACAATTCCCAACGTGATGAAAAACAATGATCTCAAAAAATCAAATAATTTCACACATGACTATAATACCAGGGGTAGCAATGACATTCGAACAAGTAAACACAAATCAGAAAAGTACAAGAACTGTCCCTTGTATGCCGGTTCAACATTCTACAACAAGCTATCTATATTTTCAAAGAAGCTAACAGGAATCAAGTTTAAGATAAGTGTAAAGATTTCCCTATTCAGGAATGTTGTATAGTATAGATGAGTTCATGAATAAGTGACTGGTTACACGGTAATGAAATGTGAAGGAATGTAAATCCATGTTCTTATTATCTGATGTATTTTTAATTCATAATCTTCACTATATTGACGAACCCATATCATGTTTTTATTTTTTTATTTTTTTCATTTTTTTTATTCACACATTTCAAGTACAAATTAAAAAATCAGGAACCTTCAATAAACCTGGTCAATAAACCTGGATTCAACCTGGCAATGAAGACATTATTATTATTATTATTATTATCATTATTATTATTATTATTATTATTATTATGCAGTGGGATACACTTATTAGATATTTATTGAATTATTCTAGTGCATCAACTCTCCATGTCTTTAGTTGTGTGGATATAATTTATATTCTTGATGTATAATGATATATTAATTTTTCAATTCCATGTCCACATATATATATATATATATATATATATATATATATATATATATATATATATATATATATATATATATATATATATATATATATACATATATTCGATGTTGTATTCCTTAACTATTGAAAAGTTTTCATTTATCTAGTTTTTCATTTTAGGCTAACTGTACTTGGTAATTCCAGGCCTTAGTGAACTTGTTTCATTGTTTCATGACTTAAACCCGATTTTTGTCCTAGCTATTAATTTCATTTCTCATCCCACAGATAAGCCGTTTTGGCTTTGTGGAAGAGCGTATCAATAATTCTTGTATGTATGTATTATTTAAATCTGATGAAAAATAAAATGAAACAAATTATTATCATTATTAGACGAGCTTTAGCGAGGATTCAATTTGACAACTGAAAAAAATTGGTGTTCATTTTTTTTTTTTTTAAATGTTTTATTGTCGGTTCTCCACAGGTCAAACGGCTACAGCTATCAACTTCAAACTTTTTTTTCGTTATGGTTCCTCATCTAGCTTAGATCTGTGAAGTTTTGTGGCATTATCGGGTGGTAACTTTTATTTTTATGAATTTTAGAAATTTCAAAAATACCCATTAGAATAACACAGCGGAAAAAAAGTAAAACAATTTTATTTGAAAAAAAATCGAAATTTCGTGTGAAGTTGAATAACATCTTGATACACATTTCTGGAAATTCTCAGCTTGATCGGGTCAGCTATTTTGAAGAAAAAACATGAAATGTGCTAAATTGGTACCACTCGAAGCAGTTTTTACCCATTTATAACTAAAATGTTATCCAATTGGCCAATTTGGGCAAAAGTTTGGCAATGAAGTCGACATACAATTACTTTCCGCTTGTCTAATCATTATTATTATCATCATCATTATAAAAAATACGAAATTCTATACAGTTGCATACACGCTGTTTTTGTCACACACACCACACGACCCGGTCGGCAGTGATGGATTGTTGACTTGTTGTTGCCAGGGAGACGAAGGCGGTCCTCTCATGTGCGACTCCAACAACAATTGGATGGTGTTTGGCTTCATGTCCTATGGTTTCGGTTGCGGCCGCCAGGGGTACCCGACAGTCTTCACAAGGGTGGCTTACTACAGGGAGTGGATCAACGCTACGATCGACGAAAATCAAAGATCTGACGAAAGTCAAGATCTGGCTGATGAATCCTGAATATATATCACATAATATATATAATATAATATATATAATATAATATATATAATATAATATATATGATATGATATATAATATAATATATATAATATTATATATTTAATTTAATATATATAATATAATATATATAATATGATATATGATATTATATATATATATATATATATATATATACCATGTATAATATTATATATAATATATAATATATAATATATGTATATATATATATGTATATATATATTTATATATAAATATATATATATATATATATATATATGTATATATATATATATATATATATATATATATATATATATATATATATATATATATATATATATATATATATATATAATATATTAAATATATCTCGTCGATAGATCTCGAATGATGTCCATGTTGATGATGATACTCGAATATTTATCCTTATTAAATCGGTTATGAATTTATTATTTTTTATCCTTTGTGATGTATCATCTGCCAATTCAATTTCCAATTCGATTTCCATAATGGATTCCTTATGGAAATTAATGTATGTAAATTATATTTTTTTAAATAGGTTTAACGACGCACTGCACTGATGACTACGATCTATTGGCGTCGGTGGATGATATATGAGATGGTGGGATGATGAAATGATTGGTTATTTAATTAGGTGTTTTCGGAAAGTGGGGAGGAGTCGGTCGTGGCCTGTTGATCAGGAACCATCCCAGTATCGACCTGAATGACAGAGGGAAACTACGAAAAACCCCTGTCAGGATGGTCGACCATGGCGGGAATCTAACCCTGGTCTGCTGAATGACGGCTCTGTGTGTCAACCACTCGGTAATATTGAAGTAAATTGATATTGAACTGATAGAAAAATAATTCCAAAAATGTTTTCTTGTTTTTTCAAAGTGTGTTGGCATAATAACCAAAAACGCTCGCAAAATACGTGAATGCATTAAAAATGATTTTAAAGTTTTAAACCTTGCCAAATTTATTGTTCACACTAATGGGCATGTCATGAGATGATTAGAATTTTCATTAATCTTGCCGTTCTATCGATACATATTTATTCAGGAATGCATAAAATTTGATAAAAAATTTCGGGTAGCTAAATCGATGATGCTGATCAAACGGCAAGACTTATGTAAATTCTAATTATCTGATGACATGCCCAATAGTGTTAACAACAACTTTGGCAAGTTTGAAAACTCGACAATGATTTTCGTGACATTCACGTATATTGCAAGCGTTTTTAGTTATTTTGCCGGCACGCGGGAAAAAAACAGGAAAAATTATTTCGATTTTTTTCTTCAGGTTTAAATGATCTAGCTCATCCATCAACGCGGCAACACATAACATGTTGGCCTAGTGTAGTCTGCACGCCACTGCGTGAGCCCGGAGTGGTAGTATCTGGTACAATAGATGCAGGCAGAACTCGACGGCTCCAGGTTTATATGATCTAGCACATCCATCAACGCGGCAACACGTAACGTGTTTGCCTAGTGTAGTCTGCACGCCACTACGTGAGCCCGGAGTGGTAGTATCTGGTACAATAGATGCAGGCGGAACTCGACGGCTTCAGGTTTATATGATCTAGCTCATCCATCAACGCGGCAACACAAAACATGTTTGCCTAGTGTAGTCTGCACGCCACTACGTGAGCCCGGAGTGGTAGTATCTGGTACAATAGATGCAGGCGGAACTCGACGGCTTCAGGTTTATATGATCTAGCTCATCCATCAACGCGGCAACACGTAACGTGTTTGCCTAGTGTAGTCTGCACGCCACTACGTGAGCCCGGAGTGGTAGTATCTGGTACAATAGATGCAGGCGGAACTCTACGGCTTCAGGTTTATATGATCTAGCTCATCCATCAACGCGGCAACACGTAACGTGTTTGCCTAGTGTAGTCTGCACGCCACTACGTGAGCCCGGAGTGGTAGTATCTGGTACAATAGATGCAGGCGGAACTCGACGGCTCCAGGTTTATATGATCTAGCACATCCATCAACGCGGCAACACGTAACGTGTTTGCCTAGTGTAGTCTGCACGCCACTACGTGAGCCCGGAGTGGTAGTATCTGGTACAATAGATGCAGGCGGAACTCGACGGCTTCAGGTTTATATGATCTAGCTCATCCATCAACGCGGCAACACAAAACATGTTGGCCTAGTGTAGTCTGCACGCCACTACGTGAGCCCGGAGTGGTAGTATCTGGTACAATAGATGCAGGCAGAACTCGACGGCTCCAGGTTTATATGATCTAGCACATCCATCAAC
Organism: Brachyptera risi; assembly: GCA_964007535.1. Classification (NCBI taxonomy): domain Eukaryota; kingdom Metazoa; phylum Arthropoda; class Insecta; order Plecoptera; family Taeniopterygidae; genus Brachyptera; species Brachyptera risi. Next base: position 29,164,223 of record OZ023335.1, on the reverse strand, counting down.
GCGGCAACACATAACGTGTTGGCCTAGTGTAGTCTGCACGCCACTGCGTGAGCCCGGAGTGGTAGTATCTGGTACAATAGATGCAGGCGGAACTCGACGGCTTCAGGTTTATATGATCTAAAAGTCGTTAACTGTTTGCGCTATTCGCACGCAGTCTATCATTGCCATGTTGTTCTACTGAATAGTCATGCAGTTGCTAGGAAGTGTTTTGTTTGCTGTTTTATTGATGGCGGTAAGTGCGATATATATGCTAATTAAGGGAGGACAAAGGTGGGATCTGTAATTTCCTCAATAATCTCTCAATTTCTTTCAAACTTTCAGCATTTGTTCTTCTAATGATGAAGAAATATCTGTCATTTCAAATTTGAAAAAAAAAAATTGAGAGGGATTGTGAATGATTTTTTATTTTTTTTTGAATAGGCCAACCATAAAACAATTACGGATAGACAAGAACGAATGGAATATTCATTGACATTGCATTACCGTAAAGTGGTGTGAATTTGACCCACTGGTGTGACCATGTCCATTTGTTGAAAAAGTTTCAAACTGCTACAAATGAAAAAGTTTCAATTTTATCGTATCCATTCTTCTGGTATCTCAATGGATACATATCAAAATCGAAATATGTATGAAAATGGATACGATAAATTTGAAACTTATTAGTATTTTGATATCTCATACCGTTCAAAAGTTATCATCACAAAACTGATATTTCGTCGAATCGACTTCCGTGGAATCTTGTTTGGGGAGCTATGAATACTTCCATAGATTGATGAGACACACTTCATCATGTGTGTATAATAAGAATTGCTTCATGAGGATACGGGATGATAATCATGAATATTCTGGATGAAAGTAATCCTGGTTTCTCCGCAGGCAAATGAGTCTTCGGCTGCCAAGGATGATGAGGTACGGTCTGAGACAGGTGAGAATTTGAAATGTTACAGAATTCATCAAGTCAATCTCTCAAAATCGCCATTAATATTTGAAGTACTTGCAATCAATTGTATTAGAGAACCAGGACGGTATAACGCATGACAAACGCATGTGTTGAAATCATATATATATATATATATATATATATATATATATATATATATATATATATATATATATATATATATATGTATATATATAAATATATATATATATATATATATATATATATATATATAAATATATATATATATATATATATATATATATATATATATTTATATATATATATATATATATATATATATGTGTTTATATATATATATATATATATATATATATATATATATATATATATATTTGTATATATATATATATATATATATATGTATATATATATATATATATATATATGTATATAAATATATATATATATATATATATATATATATATATATATATATATATATATATATATATATATGCATATAAATATATATATATATATATATATATATATACATATATATATATATAAATATATATATATATATATATATATATATATATATATATATATATATACATATATTTATATATATATATATATATATAAATATATATATATATATATATATATATATATATATATATATATATATATATATATAAATATATATATATATATATATATATATATATATATATATATATATATATATATATATATATATATATATATATATATATATATGAGGAATAAAATTATTCTCGGAAATACCATGTTCTTCATCTGATTTATTTTCCCACCAACGTTTCGACTCCGTTAATGTGGTCATTATCAAAGTGTTAATGTTAGATTATGAATAATAACAATATTCCGATATAATTAACCTCGAAAGTCTTGAAAAAAACTATACATATATATATATATATATATATATATATATATATATATATATATATATATATATATATATATAAATATATATATATTCATATATATATACATATAAATATATATATATATATATATATATATATATATATATATATATATATATATACATATATATATATATATATATATATATATATATATATATATATATATATATATATATATATATAACTAATGATTTTTTTTTTTTCATTTTTTTTTATTTTTTTTTTTTTTTTTATGATTTTTTTCATATATATATATTATATTTCATATATTATATATATTTTTTATATTTTCAAACAGTTTTAAAAAAAATCATTAATTATAATAACCTACTGGTGGTCAACCAGGAAGCTATTGAAATCATATATATATATATATATATATATATATATATATATATATATATATATATATATATATATATATATATATATATATATATATATATATATATATATATATATGTTGGAGATCTTCATACTGTTTTTTCTCTAGGAAGGAAATCGAAGCTGAGAAAGATAGTAGAAGATCCACCTGATTACATCGATTCTGAGGTAAATGGAATGTTCATTAGATGAGCGTAAGCGAAGACTTCATACCACACTTATAGTGCTTTTTCTGTGTGTGTGTGTATTTCTGTGGGCACTTCACAGGTCGCAGGGTTTGACTGATCGACGTGAAACTTTTCTGTACACGCAAACTCATCCAACTTGGAAACTTCATACTATTTGGACTGAATCGGTCTGATCGATTTCGAGAAATATCATCTCAAAATTTCTGAAAACCACATAAGATCAGGCTGGGCAAGAATATCTGAAAAATAAAATCTTTCCAAATGAGATTACATCGTCTTTAAATGTTCATACATGAATGATACACATCATCACGATTTTGTATGCAATTCGAATCAGCTGTTTCGAGAAAAAAAAAAATTCTACTTTTTTTCTCCAAATATATCATGGAAATGAACCAGATTCAGGTTGCCGAGATTCACTACTTTCTAGATTCGATATTTTCCCAACAATGAAGTCTTTTTTATATGCTTCAAGGTGTGTAGAATACCAGAGTCGATAAAGTAGCAAGGGTAGAACTACTTTAACGACTTTTATAACTTATTCAGATATCTAGCTCATCTTACAACGTCCATGTTGCGTTTGCTCAGTGATAAAAACCTGCGGGGGTCTCATGCAAGATTTCCCCTCCACCAAAAAAAAAAAAAACAATCATCATGACCACCCACTGCTGTGAATCATCACTCCCTCATCATTCGTTCGGGAGACATGCACGATCTATTTGTTTCTTCTTTCCGAGGTTTCGCGAATTTAATTCAATTTTATTCAAAAATTGAAAGGTTCAGAAAGTTTAATTCAAATTTGGAACGAATTATTGTATGGTCAATTAAATTTCTGAGAATTTTAGATTATTGGCTCAGAACTGGCTGTTAAGAAACGAACATGGCCACCGTTTTCAGGTATATATATATATATATATATATATATATATATATATATATATATATATATATATATATATGAATTCATAGATATATATATATATATATTTATATATAGATATATATATATATATATATATATATTTATATATATATATATATATATATATATATATATATACATATATATATATATATATATATATATATATATATATATATATTCATGTATATATATATATATATATGTATATATATATATATATATATATATATATATATATATATATATATATATATGTATATATATATATATATATATATATATATATATGTATATATATATATATATATATATATATATATATATATATATATATATATATATACATATATATATACATATATATATATATATATATATATATATATATATATATATATATATATATATATATATGTATATATATATATATATATATATATATATATATATATATATATATATATATATATATATATATATATATATATATATATATGTATATATATATATATATATATATATATATATATATATATATATATATATATATATATATATATATATATATATATATGTATATATACAACTGTGTGGTGAGATTATACTTGATAGTTCCTGATGCAGGATGTAGATACCTGAATTTTTAAGTTAATTCCATTTATTCCTCCTTAAATTTGATGTGTTATACCATTCAAAAAACATCACAAAAAAATCTGATATTCCGATAAATCGACTCGTTTGCACTTGTATGAAATAAGTATGATTGTATTGTTGGTATTGTTTGTTTCCGGCGTTGCTTGGCGACGTCCAGGCGGGAACCACGTGGGAGACGTCTGGCAAGTTCGAAGGAGACATCGTCCTGAGTAATTCGGGAAGAAATGGTAGGACCGAGGTCGAATATTACTGGCCGAACAGGAAGATGTTTTACGACATCAAAGACGAATTCAGTGAGTTCATGTTTTCAATTCAATTTTCTAAACATACATTTATACAAATGACCAGTCACGTGATGTCCACAAAGCCCTGAAGAGCTTGACTGTGGATCAAATATAGAACAATAATGGAAAGAATATTGTGTAATGCGATGGTTGAAACAGAAGTATACATAACAAGGACAAATAAAATACGAACTAAATTATATATGTCAGAAAATGAAGAAGGTAGTGAGTTGAACATTGAATATGTCAGAAAATGGGGAAGGTAGTGAGTTGAACATTAAATATGTCAGAAAATGGAAAAGGTGGTGAGTTGAACATTTAATATTCCAGAAAGAAAAGGTAGTGAGTTGAACATTCAATATGTCAGAAAATGAAAAAAGTAGTGAGTTGAACATTGAATATGTCATAAAATGAAAAAGGTAGTGAGTTGCACATTAAATATGTCAGAAAATGGATAGGGTAGTGAGTTGAACATTAAATATGTCAGAAAATGAAAAAGGTGGTGAGTTGAACATTTAATATTCCAGAAAGAAAAGGTAGTGAGTTGCACATTAAATATGTCAGAAAATGAAGAAGGTAGTGAGTTGCACATTAAATATGTCAGAAAATGGGGAAGGTAGTGAGTTGAACAATAAATATGTCAGAAAATGAAAAAGGTGGTGAGTTGAACATTTAATATGTCAGAAAAAAAGGTAGTGAGTTGAACATTTAATATGTCAGAAAATGAAAAAAGCAGTGAGTTGAACATTTAATATGTCAGAAAATGAAAAAGGGAGTGAGTTGAACATTTAATATGTCAGAAAAAAAAGGTAGTGAGTTGAACATTTAATATGTCAGAAAATGAAAAAAGTAGTGAGTTGAACATTTAATATGTCAGAAAATGAAAAAGGGAGTGAGTTGAACATTTAATATGTCAGAAAATGAAGAAGGTAGTGAGTTGAACATTAAGTACGTCAGAAAATGAAAAAGGTGGAGTTAAACAGTGAAAGAGGAAGGATATTATAGAATTGAGAGTTTGAATGAAGGAATGTTTCAAATGAATGATGAATGATTGATTTCCTGAAAGATGCTCAAGAAAGAGAAATCATCCTTGGTGCCATCAACGAGTACAACACACGTACCTGCGTGCGACTGATCCAGCGAACCGATCAAGAAGACTACGTTTCTATCGGCTCTTCCAAGTCGGGATGTTTTTCAGCCGTCGGGAAGAAAGGAGGGGTGAGTCATGGAATTGTTCAATTTACCGTCCTACTTCGTTTTGACTCCATTATAAAGAATCAGCTCTATTTGTATTCTGATAGATATTGTAAATATGACAGAATCTAATTGGGAAATTATACGTTTTTGGATGAGCGAAGCGAAGACTCAATTTCACCATACCTTAAAAAAAGTAATTTTTTTCCGCGCTCCACAGGTCAAACGAAAATTCAAAATCAGTTGAAACTTGGCATACACAAGTATCCTCATCTAATTCGATACTGTATAGTTTTGAGGCGTAATCGGTTGAACAACTTCTGAGCAAACTCATTTCAAAATTTTCCAAAATCAGATGAGAATAACTCGGGGGAAAAAATGCGTGAAAAATATTTCATCCGAAACAATTAAAATTCTCAGGGAATTTCAATTTAATAATGATACACATTATTCCGAATTTTCACTCAAATCGAATCTGCCGTTTTGATGTGAAAAAATATATGATGTAATTTTTGTGAATCATTCAAAGCTATTGAGATACCAATCAAACCCAAACCACAGGTGTCACCACTCAATTGTGAACGATTAAAACAAAGCCTTCTTTATTATCATAGAGATTAACTAGGCAAACGCGTTATGTGTTTCTGCGTTGATGGATGAGCTACTTGAATCATCTTATATCTTTGGATTGGTTATTTATATATATACACCTTGATATCCAAACAATTAAGTCACTGCCATCTTATTTCCTGATAAATTATAATGATATTCATGAATATAAATAATGATAATATAAATATTAAGATTATTTATCAAAGTTGCATCACTATGTCTAAAGAAGCGAGAGTGAAATGATTTGAATATTGAATTGTGTAGGTCCAGAATTTGAACCTGTCACAGCACGGCTGTGTTAGCCACTCGACCGCTGTGCACGAAATGCTCCATGCTCTGGGTTTCTGGCATCAGCAGAGCGCTCCTGACAGGGACAAATACGTCATCATCAAGTGGGCCAACATCAAGCCTGGTGAGTTCCTTTCTTTCATGACGTCACTAGACGTTATGACGTCACTAGACATTATGACGTCACTAGACATTATGACGTCACTAGACATTATGACGTCACTAGACATTATGACGTCACTAGACATTATGACGTCACTGGACGTTATGACGTCACTAGACATTATGACGTCACTAGACATTATGACGTCACTAGACATTATGACGTCACTAGACATTATGACGTCACTAGACATTATGACGTCACTAGACATTATGACGTCACCATACGTTATGACGTCACTAGACATTATGACGTCACTAGACATTATGACGTTACGTAAGATACTAACAATATCGTTCATTGTCATTAGACGAGCTTAAGCGAGGATTCAATTTGACATACTGAAAAAAATTGGTGTTCGTTTTTATGTTTTTTTTTAATGTTTTTTTTTTTCAGTTCTCCACAGGTCAAACGGCTACAGTTATCAACTTCAAACTTTTTTCATCTTTTCCTCATCTAACTCAGATCTGTGTAGTTTTGTGGCATTATCGGATCGTAACGTTTTGTTTTATGAATTTAAGAAATTTCAAAAATGCCCATTAAAATAACACGGCGGAAAAAAAAGAAAATATTTTTATTTTCAAAAGAGATGAAATTCTGCGTGAAGTTGATTTACATTTTGATACACATTTATGAAATTTTTCAGCTTGATCGGGTGAGCCATTTCGAAGATATACCATAAAATGTGCCAAATTGGTACCACTCGAAGCCGTTTTTTACCCATTTATAACTAAAATGTCACCCAATTGGCGAATGTAGGCAAAAGTTTGGCAATGAAGTCGACATACTATTACTTTCCGCTCGTCTAACAACGCGTATATAGCGTTTTCCTAGTTTTAATCCGTGTTACATATTGTTCATATGGGTTGGTATACTATTATTATTATTTATTATTATTATTATTCATTATTATTCTAACACTCACAGTTGCGTATGAATGCACGGTGCCCCCCATCCTTGGTCAAGACTGTTTGACCGCCTCCCTAACCTTCCTACGGTGATGTTCCACCCTTCATTCATCCC
>OZ023335.1:29141624-29151624 GCA_964007535.1 Brachyptera risi | reverse complement strand
CCATCAAATTCTCCATTGTCACGAATATATTCGAATTAATTTATTAATCATTTTTTTCGATACTCTCTTCGATCCAGTTTTTGAAGTGAGATACTCTGGTGAAGACAGTCGGGAAGCCTTTTCGGCCACACCCATAACTCCAGGATACGATTCCTGCCACTTGACCTTTGCACTGCAGAGGACTTCCGCCGTCACCCTGAACAAACAACAACAACAATTCCCGTTCATTTGTATTCGATTCACTCATCACTTATTGGACTCGAGTGAAATTCTCGAGTTTCTCGGACACTCTCAGCTATGATGCGGACTCTTAAATACCGAATATTTATTACACATGTTTTTTTCCAGTTCTATCATGATATGTATCTATGTGCAGAATTTGGAGTGTATACTTATAATGTGTTCCGGACTTTCGGAAACTGAAAGACTGTTATATGCGGTGGAAAGTTATGGTCACCAACAGCGCAGTCCTGGTGTTAAAGTTCATTGGTTTTAAATGATTAAAATGGGGTGGTAAGATCGCCCTTGTGGTGCCCCGTCCAAACGATCCTATCTTTCATCCATAGCCTTAATTGGGGAACAATGATTTTGTATTAAAATATTAAAATATTATTAAATATTAAAAATATTAAAATGATTTTGATGAATGATTAATGAGATGATGGGATGATGAGATGAAGGTTTTTATGGGTAGTGGGAAGGATAATGGGAAGGAAGCGGTCGTGGCCTATATTGTGGGAACCATCCCGGCATTAGCCTAGACTATATAGGGAAACCACGTAAAACCCCTGTGAAGATGGACGGTAGCGGGGATCGAACCGGGTCCGATATGTCCCTTCACCTCCCGGATCACATGGAGCAAGTGAGCTAACCACTCAGCTACTGTGCCGGTTGAGTCCCTCCTTAAGAGCCCGCATCTTAGCTGAGAATGTTTCTCTTCGAAATGCTCTACCCAAGTTTGATATGCGTTAAAAAATTTGATTGTTGGTTGAGAAGTGAAAAAAGAATGATATTGGAAGAGTTCCAGTAACCACCGCTAGATGGGGGAGTCTTTCATTTCATAATTTGGGTATAATCCAGTTACATTACACATTTTGGCCAAGGAAATTGGGAAAACTAAAGAATTAAAGGCAAATAAAAATTTCAAATATTGATGAGCAAAGTTGAACTTAAGGATGTGCGTTTGTAATTTATTTCTACTTTTATTTGGTAACCGGGAATTAAGCAATGAAAATCATCAGATTAGGCACATTTTGTTCAAATTATTGCTCCATAATAAAATTATTCTTCAATTTTCGATTAAGCATATCTAATTGTGAGGGTATTGTTCATTCATTGCATTTCACCGCAAGTCCGTAGTGTTTGTAGTTCTTGAGATATATGTGGCGAGAGTGCACCCTGTACATCTGTCCAAGATGCGGGCTCTTAAGACTCCATGGGAGTCGACACATTTAGTGAAATATCAGTTTTTTAGTGATAACTTTCGAACGGTGTGAGATATCTAAAATCTATTTCGAAGGAAACACAGAATACTCTCAGTACCTCTAAGATGGTATGAGGTATGAATATTCAACTCGTCATTTAATTGTCGAGCGTTTACGGCTGGAAAAACGCATTTTCCAGCCGTATATGCTCGCAAATCATGCGATTATTTATTTATTCACCTAATTTATTTGTTTTTCCTTTTAATGAATATATCAAAAGATTACAAAAGATTACATGGAACACAGATTACACAATAGATTACACAACAGATTGAAATAATAAATAAATAATAAATATTGTAAAGATAAATAATAAATAAATAATAATAAAGATTGAGATAAATAAAGATGCGGGCTCTTAAAAAGCGGTCATGATACATCGTAAGCTCACCTCGCACGTGCCTCTCCCCGCCTCCGAGCCGGCGCAAACTGTCGATACTTCTTTGATTTCCGCTTTCGGAACGACGACGTAAATTGCACCGATGCATCTCGTATATTTGACGATTGGTAAAGACAATTCGTGCAAGAGCAGTTCGTTGACACGAGTTCGTCGAGCTCTCTTTCTGGCAAGATGGAATCAAACATGGATAGTAAATTAATAACCAATTCGTTGTTGGATGAGCGAAGCGAAGACTCAATTTCACCATACCCGAAAAAAAGGTGCCTATTTGTTTGTTTGTTTGTTTTTTTGTTCGCGCTCCACAGGTCAAATGAAAATTCAAAATCAGTTGAAACTTGGCACACACAAGAGTCCTTATCTGACTCGATACTGTATAGTTTTGAGGCTCTTTCGGTTGAACCACTTTTGAGAAAACTCATTTCAAAATGTTTAAAAATCCCATAAGACTAACCCAGAGAAAAAAAATCGTAAAAAATATTTTCTTCGAAAGAATTCAAATTTTCAGGTAATTTTAATATGATAATTATACACCTAATTTCGAACTTTCAGTCTGATCAAATCGACCGTTTTGATGTAAAAAAATATATAATCCAATTTTTTCAAATCACTCAAAGCTATTAAGAAACTATTTACATCAAGCAACAGGTGTGCAAACGATTAAAACAAAGCCCTCTTTGATATCATAGGAATTGGTCAAGGTCTGCTCTATCTCCGCCTAGCGGACAGACGGTAAACCGTCAATACACACAAGTAAGGTCGTCGCGCTAACTTCCATCGTGTAACAGCCATTTTGTCTCCCAAATGGGGCCTGTCGTACGTCAACAAACAAACGTCAAACAGAACGAAGTAATTAAATGAAAGTGTTTGCATCAAAACGACAAGAATGACTTGTCATCAATAAACTAAACGCTACATAAAATATAGGATCGTTATATGTGCCTATTGTAATTGAAAGCCTACACACTTATATTCAGAAATAAATGTTGGGAACCTGAATGGCGAGTCTAACCTCAAATTATGTAGGCCCTAGGCCTAGGCCTACACTCTGCAAAAGTACATCATCCCAGTCTTAGGATAATTATCCAAGTATGTAAAAAAGGCCTAGGCCTACGTCAATTTTCGGTAATTTCAGGCCTACTGATCAACGTGCCTCGTCCATTGAGTTTGTAACTGTAGGCGTAGGCCTACTCCTCGGCCAACCACTTCAATTCAATGATCACTAGGCCCTAGCACTTCAAGTCTAGACCTACTTAATAAGCCTATAACTAGGCCCCACTTCTCAAGATTACAAGTTCTAGTGCCCACAAGGGGCCTAGTAGACTTGACTTACTATAACTTAGGTCTACGCGACCAGAGCATGTAGGGCCACTCAGCCGTCAGTCAACGCTCAAGTCGAGTGTGGGTTCGAGTCCCGCCTTGGTTATGGGATTTTGTAAACATCATCAATGTTTCATACGCTCATTCGTAAACACTTGGCAGTCCAGCTGTTGGTGGGTCGTTAAGCAAACAACAATTATCATCATAGAGCATATTATTAACATCGATTGTCCATTCTCGATAAGTGTCACAAAATTGTCTCTGAATCAATTTTTCATTTTTAGTAGCTGCAGTTCTTCCTCCTTTACTGCCAGGTTTTCCATGTTAGGTTGGTGGTACTTTTCTAATACGTCCTTCATTTACAAGAAAGGCTATTGGGGATCCTGCACGATGCTACTTGCTGGGGCGTTCGGCAGCCATAGACAGGTGTCAAACCATTGGTGACATGGGATGAGGTCTAGGGAGTATTTAATGAATCAGCGATTGACATGCCATCTGACATCAGAAGAAATAAAATTTATCATTAGACGGATGCCAGTCGTGTGTAGAACAAAACAGTGTCAAATTGTTCACATTTTCAGTGATATTACACAGATAATTTGTGAATCAATAATGCCAAAATACTGTATTAAGCAAAATAATGGTGAACTCAAAAGTGAAAGCTCAAGTCCATGAAATGACTGGGTCTTACAAAGTGAAAGTGAAAGTGAAGTGAAATAACAGTGCGGTAGGTAGTATGAAAGCATCAAAACACATATTCATTGACATCATTTTACAAAGCGGCCCACCAGGCATTGCCTGATTACCCTGTAGCTCAGTCTGGCACTGATGATGTAGCCTATATATGCATCTATACACAATATGCATAGGCCTACAAAATATACTCACACATTACAAGTTAACGTTAGAAACACCAATATATTGAGAAAGGTATTGCAGGCCTACTTTATAATCAGGTATACTGTAGGAATAATTTGTTTCATTGAATAAGCCTCTCTTGAGATGCAAGGCAAAAGTTCAGAAGGCAACAGTCGTGGCCTGACTGAGTAAGCCTACTACCTCAGTAGGTCCCTTCTGTGAGAAATCGAACACTGGTGTCTGGAATGACGATTGATTCTGCTAGCAACTGCCTCACAAGTGAAAAAATTAATCCTGTATTTCAAAGCGCATCAACATTGAGATCATTTTGTGATTATGCATGACATTATAACAATTATTCACAAGTAGCCTATGTCCAACAAATAGTCTGTAATAGGGCCTATTCCATAGAACAATGAAAATTAGTAAGGTATTGGAGATATCCCAGGCAGTACCAAATTTGAAACATTGTAATTAGTATCAACATCACGACAAGGTAGTTCTCCGACCGCGGTTAACGACATATTCTCGATGTCGTACTTACGTCGGTTCTCGACCTGTATCATGGAATGTATGGGGGTGCTGTTTTTGGCTGTAGGACTTTCAGGATCTTCTTCAGAACAGCACTCCTCAATACTGATCGATGTGTTGATTTTTATTTCATTTGAAAACAGCAACATAGTGTCCCCACATCATCATCTAGGTCTAATTTTAGGATTTTTCAGTGTGCTTTTCAACAAACTGGGATAGGCCTACCAACTTCAGAACCTGCATCGACTGAAGTGAAGTCAGTAATTTCTGTAATTTGTCGCCTTCTTCGGATATCAGCCAAAGACGGTCCAGCATTTGGAACGTCGAACAATGACGGTACAGCAGTGCGTTTCAGCTTTCTATGGCCAGGATATTCATGATTTCCATATGGTACTGACAATCTACACAATGTTTCTGAAATATAAAGAATCATATTGAAAAGTGAACTCCACAGGGTCTTCAAGTTTCACACACCTATTTATGTCTGGGCCATCAATATTATTCTCCTCATTGAGCAATTTAAAAATCTGATGTGTTTGTTCAGGCCTAGGCCTAGCCTACTGGTACCTAAAGTTTAGTTTTACAATGATGTGCAATTGACAATAAAAAAACTCAACTAGGCCTACCTTCAAATTATGCTGGCATATTAGGCCCTGGGCTAGGCCTACATTCTATATTCAGGGTGGTGGATTTATGTTAGGTTAGGATTAAATTTTGGCCTTGGCTTACCTTCACAGTACACCAATGCCCTATAGGCTCCACATTATTGAACACTAGTATTATAGATCCTCATGGGCTAGGCCTAGAGCATAACTTTCAAGTTAGAATAGGCGTATACATGACATTTACTAAAAACAACAGATAATACAGACCTCGCACCATCTCGACGATGGTTTTTCGGGTCCAGTTTGCTCGTCCCGTAGCCTATTTTGAAGTCATTTCGTTCTTCTTCTGGGAGAAGAAGGAAAACGAAACATTCTAAGCCCTTGCCTGGAATGTCGGGAACAATCGCGGGACGCACAACCAGTCATAATGATGAATATTAATGATTAAAAACATAGAAACATAATCCTCCACGCAGCACCTGCTCTTTGAAGTGGGCTCCAAAATGGCTTCTAATTTTTCTGATGCGACGACCTTATTTGGCGGTTTATCGTCTGTCCGCTAGGCGGAGATAGAGCAGACCTTGGAATTGGTTAGGAAATAAGATGGCAGTGACATAATGGTTTGGATATCAAGGTGTATATATATAATGACCAATCCAAAGATGAGTTGATATGTTCCAGCTCATCCATCAACGCGGCAACACATAACGCGTTTGCCTAGTTTAATCATAAATGATGGCTTACTGCCATACTCGATTGTAATGCTATTAATAAGATATATTGTAAAATATGTAAATTGTGTACCGATTTTCTCGAGAGAGGGTTGAAGGAATAAACACTACCACAACAACAAAAAATTAAAAATAAACTTATCTGTCTATATAACTTCTAAAATAGTATAAATTATTATTATTTATTTTTTTCATCTTTATTGGCTTAGTGATGCTCAATATATATGAAGATCAGCATTCACCGCATATTTATACATTTTGATATAATTTTTATAATGATTATGTATTCTTAACTGACTATCTATATGATCTGCATTCTATTCATTGTTGTTATTCCAATGATAACTTTTAAATCTTCCATCAGACGGAATGGAATAGAATGAAATATGATGAAAATGGAACGTGTTCCAGAGTTATATTTTACCTGGAATCAGTCTTAAAGGGGACTCCCTGATCGGGAAGCCCAGCGGCCTCCTGGACCGTCGTATTGCCCCAGCCAACAGTCAGACACGATGCAGGTAATTCAAATAGTGGATCAGCTAGAGGTGCCAGGCCAACATGAAGGGAACCAAGGTGCACTGATGTCTTCAACTGGAATACGACAGGAGTGATCGTTAAGACAATTCAAGAGAAGGATTACATCCCTTAACATGGTCCTTGGATATCATTCAGAAATTTCAATATCTTCCGTGTAATTAATACACCAATCTGATTGGTACACTGATGACTGAACTTATATATATATATATATATATATATATATATATATATATATATATATATATATATATATATATATATATATATGTATCTTCATTAAGACTCTGTCTTACATTAAAAGATTGCAAAAACACAGAATAAAAATCAATTAATTAAAATATAGAACAAATTATCAATAACAACATTTTAGAGAATAACAAAATAAATATAATTTGACTAGGTTTGAATAAGAAAATGTAGAAAAAAGAAATAATTGAATGATGATAACAAAATCATACAAAAATTGAAAAGGGGGAAAAAAATAGTATGCAATGAAAACAAAATTGGAAATCAAAGCTGAAGACTACAAAGATGATGTTGTAAATTTTTTAGGGATTCTCGAAGGGCGAGTAAAACTAGGATATAAATGAATTTGTTGTTGAGTCTGAATAGAGAAATGTATAGAGAAATTGTGAATTGTGCTTCGAGCCCCTAACACTAACCCTATAACTTCTATTTTCTGCAGACGGTATTTTTTTTTGAAATAAGGTATGGTATACTAATCGCCAGTTCTAACCCGTGTGGGGATGCTCAGTATAAGGATTTTTGTGCTAATATATTTAGAAGATTCCATATTTTAACTATATATTTAACATATATATTTATATATATATATTATATAACTATATATATATATTATATAACTATATATTATATTTATATATATATATATATATTTATATATATATATATATATATATATATATATATATATATATATATATATATTTTTTAACATATTTTAATTTAATTTGTGCATTTTGTATAATGATCAATTTTACATCTGCTGTCAAGGGAAAGAATTAATCATTGCCCAAGAGACTTGGTTCAAAGTGGAAGATATCAACATTCGTGTGTTTATACTGAAAGACTTTTATCTACGGCGAAAAATTATGGTCACAGACAGCGCAGTCCTGGTGTTGAAGACCATTAGTTTTAAATAATCAAAATGGGGTGGTAAGATCTCCCTTGTGGTGCCCCGTCCAAACGATCCTATCTTTCATCTATAGCCTTAATTGGGGAACAATGATTTTGTATCAAGTTTCGATGTTATTAAAAAAAATATATATATTTTAACTCCACCCTCTCTATATATATTTATGTCCATCATGTGTGTATATGAAAATAAACATATTTTATTAGCAAACAAAGATATTCATGATTATTCTACAAAAGGACAGGACAATATACATATGAAAAAACATTGCCTCAAGATGTCAGATGATTGTCCTAGCTATGCAGGCTATATTTTTTATGATTTTTCAAATTTTCTTATTATTTATAAAGTTTTTTTTTTTTTTTTTTTAGATCAAATAATTTAATTGGCTATGTAATTCCCCGCTATAATAATAAGCATGGTAAAAGGCGGTTGATGTACGCCATTCCATCTATTTTTGACTCTGTTCCTCAACATCTATTGAAACTTCGAAAAAAAAAGAAATTAAGTGCTGGCTTTTAGACTCCTTGATTTGTACTCTGTAATTATTTGCAAATGGAATTTTTGTCACCTAATGTGTAATTCGTATCCACACATTATCCTATTTTCTCCCATTATTCTATCTTTCTAATTTAATTAAGCGCAATGTTATTTTTTATATGCAAATTTTTAAATAATTTTTAAATAAAGGTTCAAAATAATTAAAATGGGGTGGTAAGATCGCCCTTGTGGTGCCCCGTCCAAACGATCCTACTTTTCATCCTTAGCCTCAATTGGGGAACAATGATTTTGTATCAAGTTTCGATGTTATTAAAAAAAAAAATATGCAAATGTAGTGTTTTCTTTCTTCGTTTTATTATTCTCTGTATAATCCACAGATAAGTCTTGTGTTGGCTTTGTGGACAAGTGAACCTTATGTTCCATGTAAATGAATGATGATAATAATAAACAACCTATAACCTATAACCTTTACCTATTATTAAATTACTGAATACTAAATACTTAACTAAAATACTACACTTGGGTGTTCGTAACAAGTATTGTTAAGCAAAACGAATCTTCAACTTTAAACTTTAGACTTTAACTTTAATCTTTAACTTTAAAAAAAATCTTTAACTAGGAAAACGCCATATACGCGTTGTTAGACGAGCGGAAAGTAATAGTATGTCGACTTCATTGCCAAACTTTTGCCTAAATTCGCCAATTGGGTAACATTTTAGTTATAAATGGGTAGAAACGGCTTCGAGTGGTACCAATTTAGCACATTTCATGTTTTTTCTTCAAAATGGCTGACCCGATCAAGCTGAGAATTTCCAGAAATGTGTATCAAGATGATATTCAACTTCACACAAAATTTCAATGTTTATGAAAAAAAAAAAAAAATTCTGCCGTGTTATTCTAATGGGTATTTTTGAAATTTGTAAAATTCATAAAAAAAAGTTGATATCCGATAATGCCAAAAAACCATACAGATCCAAGTTGGATAAGGAACCGTGATAAAAAAAAGTTTGTAATTGATAGCTGTAGCCGTTTGACCTGTGGAGAACCGACAAAAAAACATAAAAAAAAACATAAAAACGAACACCAATTTTTTTCAGTATGTCAAATTGAATCCTCGCCAAAGCTCGTCTAACCGCCATTGAACAGTATGTTGATTTGGAGACTTTAAAACAGAGCGAAGAGATTCACGGACTTCAATTCAAGATCTTGATAGGTAGAAAAAGCCCATTGAATCTAGTTTGCAGGACACACTTTTATTGAAAATGTAGTATTGTTAGAACTATTTGAGGTCGTATTGCTGTTTATATTGATTTTCTTCATAGGGACTTGAAACGTCTCGATAGTATCAATTGTGAGTGAACACGGAATTGACTGAACGTTGTCAAAGTTGGTGATTCAATTTAAGAAAATTGTCAAGAGACTACTTAACATCTCACAAACCATGAGTAAAACCTGCAGGAAACGGTTATAATAGTACAAAAAGCGTCAATACAGGCCTTTAGCTCCCAACACATGGTGGGTAAACGGTAGAACCAATCAGTCTTCTCATTTTTGTAATGAAACAACCGCGAATATATCTGTGCCTCTACGTTCACTACAAATCATGATTCTATATTATATCACTCTGAAAAAAACGTAAAAACAATGAAAAACAGGTGGAAACATATTGATTTTTAACAATTATTTTGAAAGTTTTGAAGACATACCACGAACCAAAGCTCTTCGTACAAGCACGTATTGAATACTAGTGATCATTTAAGAGTCCACGGGAGTCGATTTCGCGACATATCAGTTTCTTGGTGATAACTTTTGAACGGAATGAGATATCGATATTCTAATACGCGAGAAACACAGACAATTGAAATGACTTCAAGATG
>OZ023335.1:29131624-29136624 GCA_964007535.1 Brachyptera risi | reverse complement strand
GGATGAGCCTTGTACCCTGGATGAGCCTTGTACCCTGGATGAGCCTTGTACCCTGGATGAGCCTTGTACCCTGGATGAGCCTTGTACCCTGGATGAGCCTCGTACCCTGGATGAGCCTTGTACCCTGGATGAGCCTTGTACCCTGGATGAGCCTTGTACCCTGGACGAGCCTTGTACCCTGGATGAGCCTTGTACCCTGGATGAGCCTTGTACCCTGGATGAGCCTTGTACCCTGGATGAGCCTTGTACCCTGGATGAGCCTTGTACCCTGGATGAGCCTTGTACCCTGGATGAGCCTTGTACCCTGGACGAGCCTTGTACCCTGGACGAGCCTCGTACCCTGGACGAGCCTTGTACCCTGGACGAGCCTTGTACCCTGGACGAGCCTTGTACCCTGGATGAGCCTTGTACCCTGGACGAGCCTTGTACTCTGGATGAGCCTTGTACCCTGGACGAGCCTTGTACCCTGGATGAGCCTTGTACCCTGGACGAGCCTTGTACCCTGGATGAGCCTTGTACCCTGTATGAGCCTTGTACCCTGGATGAGCCTTGTACCCTGGATGAGCCTTGTACCCTGGACGAGCCTTGTACCCTGGATGAGCCTTGTACCCTGGATGAGCCTCGTACCCTGGACGAGCCTTGTACCCTGGATGAGCCTTGTACCCTGGATGAGCCTCGTACCCTGGATGAGCCTCGTACCCTGGATGAGCCTCGTACCCTGGATGAGCCTTGTACCCTTGGTGAGCCTCGTACCCTGGACGAGCCTTGTACCCTGGATGAACCTTGTACCCTGGATGAGCCTCGTACCCTGGATGAGCCTTGTCCCCTGGATGAGCCTCTTACCCTGGATGAGCCTTGTACCCTGGACGAGCCTTGTACCCTGGATGAGCCTTGTACCCTGGATGAGCCTTGTACCCTGGATGAGCCTTGTACCCTGGATGAGCCTTGTACCCTGGATGAGCCTTGTACCCTGGATGAGCCTTGTACCCTGGATGAGCCTTGTACCCTGGATGAGCCTTGTACCCTGGATGAGCCTTGTACCCTGGACGAGCCTTGTACCCTGGACGAGCCTCGTACCCTGGACGAGCCTTGTACCCTGGACGAGCCTTGTACCCTGGACGAGCCTTGTACCCTGGATGAGCCTTGTACCCTGGACGAGCCTTGTACTCTGGATGAGCCTTGTACCCTGGACGAGCCTTGTACCCTGGATGAGCCTTGTACCCTGGACGAGCCTTGTACCCTGGATGAGCCTCGTACCCTGGATGAGCCTTGTACCCTGGATGAGCCTTGTACCCTGGATGAGCCTTGTACCCTGGACGAGCCTTGTACCCTGGATGAGCCTTGTACCCTGGATGAGCCTTGTACCCTGGATGAGCCTTGTACCCTGGATGAGCCTTGTACCCTGGATGAGCCTTGTACCCTGGATGAGCCTTGTACCCTGGACGAGCCTTGTACCCTGGATGAGCCTTGTACCCTGGATGAGCCTTGTACCCTGGACGAGCCTTGTACCCTGGACGAGCCTTGTACCCTGGACGAGCCTTGTACCCTGGATGAGCATTGCACCCTGGACGAGCCTTGTACCCTGGATGAGCCTTGTACTCTGGACGAGCCTTGTACCCTGGATGAGCATTGTACCCTGGACGAGCCTTGTACCCTGGATGAGCCTTGTACCCTGGATGAGCCTTGTACCCTGGATGACATCGCGGTGGCAAGAGCAAGAGCAGTGGCACATCTTAGGAAATATTGTGTTCAACCGGACACGGAAAGTAAAGTAATTACAATATACTAGGAAAACGCGGGATGCGCGTTGTTAGACGAGCTTAGGGGTATAGAAATCTAGAATGAAAAATAATTTGTCAACCCAATCTACATCTACAGACCTTGGATCACTCCAAACGTACAAAAACCTTACGAGAATCAGTTATGTCACGGCCTTCCTCCTCTTCATTCATTTCAATCGTTTTGAATCAATTGGTGACACTTGTTGCTATAGATTTAATTGGTTCCCGTAATAGCCTAAATTGATGGGAAAATGCTTTATAAATGCGTTTTCTCCGTTATTTCTCATCCGATTGATGCGAAAAATCTCTCAAAATGTGCTTAATAGTTTCCTTTATATTCGGCGAAAATTTGAGAGGTCTTGAAAAATTTGGATTTTTCAAGTATTTTCCTCCGGGTTATTCTAATGGGGATTTTTGAAATTTCTAAAATTCATAAAAAAAAAAGTTACCACCCGATAATGCCACAAAACTATACAGATCTAAGTTAGATGAGGAACCATGAAGAAAAAAAGTTTGTAGTTGATAGCTGTAGCCGTTTGACCTGTGGAGAACCGACAAAAAAACATAAAAAAAAACAAACAAAAAAACAAAAAAAAAACATAAAAACGAACACCAATTTTTCTTAGTATGTCAAATTGAATCCTCGCTAAAGCTCGTCTAACTAGGAAAACGCGGGATGCGCGTTGTGAGATGAGCTTAATTAGAAGTATGGCAATCTAGAATGAAAAATAACTTGTCAGCTCAATTTACATCTACAAACCTTGACTTACTTCAAACGTTCAAAAACCTTACCTGCAACTTGTTGATATCTATAGTAACCTGCAACCTGTCGCATAAACACTTTGCAAAACCAATTGATCCAAATATTCAATAAAATGTACACGTTTATTGCGTTTTCTTCATTATTTCTCATTCGATTGTTGTAAAAATCTCTGAAAAATTGTATAATAGTATTTTTCATATTCTGTGAGAATTTGAAAGCTTTTGAAAAATTCTTGTTTTCCAAGTATTTTTCCTCCGGATTATTCTTATGAGGATTTTCCAAACTTTCCGATTATTTTCCGGAGAAATCTTCCGACCGATTCCTCTGAATAACAATCCCAACCCATCCTGGTATGACACCAACGTTCAGAAAAAGTTTCAAGTTGATTGATTCATTTCTCTGACCTATGTATGCCGCGTACATAATTACAAAAAAAAAAAAAAAAAAAAAAAAAACGAAGCCCATTTTTTTTCAGGGTGTGAAATGGAAAGCTCCGCTACGCTCATCTGATAATGTCATGTATGTGAAGATTGACTCACTGCGTAATGCTCGTGACCGACTTCTCCCCCAACGATCCTCCCGTTGTTCGACTTTCCCCCTAGAAAAACCAGGAATATCATCTCAACATGTAATTAGAAAGATAATTGAACCATGTTTATTGTTTATTGATCTTCACAATGGAGAGAGTTTTTTTTTCACTCTTCACAGTATTGATTCTTATACTAGGAAAACGCAATATATGCGTTGTTAGACGAGCGGAAAGTTTTAGTATGTCGACTTCTTTGCCAAACTTTTGCCTAAATTCACCAATTGGGTAACATTCTGGTTATAAATGGGTAAAAACGGCTTCAAGTGGTACCAATTTAGCACATTTCATATTTTTTCTTCAAAATGGCTGACCCGATCAAGCTGAGAATTCCCAAAAATCTGTATTAAGATGTAATTCAACTTCACACAGAATTTCATGTTTTTTGAAAATAAAAATATTTTCATTTTTTTCCCGCCGTGTTATTCTAATGAGTAATTTTGAAATTTCTAAAATTCATAAAAATGAAAGTTATCACCCGATAATGCCACAAAACTTCACAGATCTAAGTTAGATGAGGAACCATGATGAAAAATGTTTGAAGTTGATAGCTGTAGCCGTTTGACCTGTGGAGAACCGACAAAAAAACATAAAAAAAACAACATGAAAACGAACACCAATTGTTTTCAGTATGTCAAATTGGATCCTCGCTAAAGCTCGTCTGATAATAATATGGTGATAAAAAAAATAAAAAAATATGTAATGAATAAAATATAATGCAAGCCAATAGAAGTTTCCTGATAGTATGCATCTTTAGGAAAAGGTTTAGACGAGCGATAGCAAATATTTTAGTACATGCTGCAGTTAAAAGGAAAAGGTCGGGAAATACAAGGACATGAGGGATGGAGGCTACTAAAACAAGTATGGTTTTTCTGAAATGTGATTTTTGAGGTTGATTCTGAACTTATTTTTCCTGCTGCATGTTACTTTGGGTGGGAGTTCATTATTGGAGGTTAGATATTTAGACGAGCTTTAGCGAGGATTCAATTTGACATACTGAAAAAAATTGGTGTTCGTTTTTATGTTTTTTTTTAATGTTTTTTTGTCGGTTCTCCACAGGTCAAACGGCTACAGCTATCAACTCCAAACTTTTTTTATCATGGTTCCTCATCTAACTTAGATCTGTATAGTTTTGTGGCATTATCGGGTGATAACTTTCATTTTGATGAATTTTAGAAATTTCAAAAATACCCGTTAGAATAACACGACGGAAAAAAAAATTAAAAATTTTTATTTTCAAAAGAAATGAAATTTTGTGTGAAATTGAATAACATCTTTATACACATTTCTGGAAATTCTCAACTTGATCGAGTCAGCCATTTTAAAGAAAAAACATGAAATGTGCTAAATTTGTACCACTCGAAGCAGTTTTTACTTACCCATTTATAACTTGAATGTCACCCAATTGGCGAATTTAGGCAAATTTTGGAAAAGAAGTCGACATACTATTACTATCCACTCGTCCAACAACGCGTATATAGCGTTTTCCTAGTGAGTACAATTCGAGTATATAACACCTCGATCTGGAATCATACAGGTGTACAGTTTAGTATTTAGTATTTATTTCATAAAAATAGAAATTGTACAAGTAAATACAAAAATATACATGATACAATAAATATTCCTTACTTATGTAATTAAAGTCTTAGACTTATAATTAAGTATTGAAATTTGTCAGTATACAATAATATGAAATGATGAATATTTATTTAATAAAGCTAGAACTTGGAACAGAATGTACATTTGCAATTTCTTGCTCTTTCAAAATCAGTTATATTATAGAATGCATGTGAAATTGAAAATTCTCTTGTTCTGAGTTTGAAAACATGTCTTGGCCAAGTGGAGTTTTTCAATTTTTCTGGTAAACTAT
>OZ023335.1:29114124-29126624 GCA_964007535.1 Brachyptera risi | reverse complement strand
ACGTCATCAGATCTAGGGACGGATTATTACGTCATCAGATCTAGGGACGGATTATAACGTCATCAGATCTAGGGACGGATCATTACGTCATCAGATCTAGGGACGGATTATCACGCCATCAGATCTAGGGACGGATTATTACGTCATCAGAACTAGGGACGGATTATTACGTCATCAGATCTAGGGACGGATTATTACGTCATCAGAACTAGGGACGGATCATTACGTCATCAGATCTAGGGACGGATTATCACGTCATCAGATCTAGGGACGGATTATCACGTCATCAGATCTAGGGACGGATCATTACGTCATCAGATCTAGGGACGGATTATCACGCCATCAGATCTAGGGACGGATTATTACGTCATCAGAACTAGGGACGGATTATTACGTCATCAGATCTAGGGACGGATTATTACGTCATCAGAACTAGGGACGGATTATTACGTCATCAGATCTAGGGACGGATTATCACGTCATCAGATCTAGGGACGGATTATTACGTCATCAGATCTAGGGACGGATTATTACGTCATCGGATCTAGGGACGGATTATCACGTCATCAGATCTAGGGACGGATTATTACGTCATCAGATCTAGGGACGTATTATCACGTCATCAGATCTAGGGACGGATTATTACGTCATCAGATCTAGGGACGGATTATTACGTCATCAGATCTAGGGACGGATCATTACGTCATCAGATCTAGGGACGTATTATTACGTCATCAGATCTAGGGACGGATTATCACGTCATCAGATCTAGGGACGGATCATTACGTCATCAGATCTAGGGACGTATTATCACGTCATCAGATCTAGGGACGGATTATTACGTCATCAGATCTAGGGACGGATCATTACGTCATCAGATCTAGGGACGGATTATCACGCCATCAGATCTAGGGACGGATTATTACGTCATCAGATCTAGGGACGGATTATTACGTCATCAGATCTAGGGACGGATTATTACGTCATCAGATCTAGGGACGGATTATTACGTCATCAGATCTGGGGACGGATTATTACGTCATCAGATCTAGGGACGGATCATTACGTCATCAGATCTAGTTACGGATTATTACGTCATCAGATCTAGGGACGTATTATCACGTCATCAGATCTAGGGACGGATTATTACGTCATCAGATCTAGGGACGGATTATTACGTCATCAGATCTAGGGACGGATTATTACGTCATCAGATCTAGGGACGTATTATCACGTCATCAGATCTAGGGACGGATTATCACGTCATCAGATCTAGGGACGTATTATCACGTCATCAGATCTAGGGACGGATCATTACGCCATCAGATCTAGGGACGGATTATCACGTCATCAGATCTAGGGACGGATTATTACGTCATCAGATCTAGGGACGGATCATTACGTCATCAGATCTAGGGACGGATTATTACGTCATCAGATCTAGGGACGGATTATTACGTCATCAGATCTAGGGACGGATTATTACGTCATCAGATCTAGGGACGGATTATTACGTCATCAGATCTAGGGACGGATTATTACGCCATCAGATCTAGGGACGGATTATCACGTCATCAGATCTAGGGACGGATTATAACGTCATCAGATCTAGGGACGGATTATTACGTCATCAGATCTAGGGACGGATTATTACGTCATCAGATCTAGGGACGGATTATTACGTCATCAGATCTAGGGACGTATTATCACGTCATCAGATCTAGGGACGGATTATTACGTCATCAGATCTAGGGACGGATTATTACGTCATCAGATCTAGGGACGGATTATTACGCCATCAGATCTAGGGACGGATTATCACGTCATCAGATCTAGGGACGGATTATCACGTCATCAGATCTAGGGACGTATTATCACGTCATCAGATCTAGGGACGGATTATTACGTCATCAGATCTAGGGACGGATTATTACGCCATCAGATCTAGGGACGGATCATTACGCCATCAGATCTAGGGACGTATTATCACGTCATCAGATCTAGGGACGGATTATTACGTCATCAGATCTAGGGACGGATTATTACGTCATCAGATCTAGGGACGGATCATTTCGTCATCAGATCTAGGGACGGATTATTACGTCATCAGATCTAGGGACGGATTATTACGTCATCAGATCTAGGGACGGATTTTTACGTCATCAGATCTAGGGACGGATCATTACGCCATCAGATCTAGGGACGGATCATTACGCCATCAGATCTAGGGACGGATTATCACGTCATCAGATCTAGGGACGGATTATTACGTCATCAGATCTAGGGACGGATTATTACGCCATCAGATCTAGGGACGTATTATCATGTCATCAGATCTAGGGACGGATTATCACGTCATCAGATCTAGGGACGGATTATTACGCCATCAGATCTAGGGACGTATTATTACGCCATCAGATCTAGGGACGTATTATTACGCCATCAGATCTAGGGACGTATTATCACGTCATCAGATCTAGGGACGGATTATTACGTCATCAGATCTAGGGACGGATTATCACGTCATCAGATCTAGGGACGGATTATCACGTCATCAGATCTAGGGACGGATTATCACGTCATCAGATCTAGGGATGGATTATCACGTCATCAGATCTAGGGACGGATTATTACGTCATCAGATCTAGGGACGGATTATTACGTCATCAGATCTAGGGACGGATTATTACTTCATCAGATCTAGGGACGGATTATCACGTCATCAGATCTAGGGACGGATTATTACGTCATCAGATCTAGGGACGGATTATTACGTCATCAGATCTAGGGACGGATTATCACGTCATCAGATCTAGGGACGGATTATCATGTCATCAGATCTAGGGACGGATTATTACGTCATCAGATCTAGGGACGGATCATTACGTCATCAGATCTAGGGACGGATTATCACGTCATCAGATCTAGGGACGGATTATCACGTCATAAGATCTAGGGACGGATTATTACGTCATCAGATCTAGGGACGGATTATTACGTCATCAGAACTAGGGACGGATTATTACGCCATCAGATCTAGGGACGGATTATCACGTCATCAGATCTAGGGACGGATTGTCACGTCATCAGATCTAGGGACGTATTATTACGTCATCAGATCTAGGGACGGATTATCACGTCATCAGATCTGGGGACGGATTATCACGTCTTCAGATCTAGGGACGGATTATCACGTCATCAGATCTAGGGACGGATTATTACGTCATCAGATCTAGGGACGTATTATTACGTCATCAGATCTAGGGACGGATTATCACGTCATCAGATCTAGGGACGGATTATCACGTCATCAGATCTAGGGACGGATTATCACGTCATCAGATCTAGGGACGGATTATTACGTCATCAGATCTAGGGACGGATTATCACGTCATCAGATCTAGGGACGGATTATTACGTCATCAGATCTAGGGACGGATTATGACGTCATCAGATCTAGGGACGGATTATTACGTCATCAGATCTAGGGACGTATTATTAGGTCATCAGATCTA
Source organism: Brachyptera risi (assembly GCA_964007535.1). Lineage (NCBI taxonomy): Eukaryota > Metazoa > Arthropoda > Insecta > Plecoptera > Taeniopterygidae > Brachyptera > Brachyptera risi. Next base: position 29,123,109 of record OZ023335.1, on the reverse strand, counting down.
GGGACGTATTATCACGTCATCAGATCTAGGGACGGATTATCACGTCATCAGATCTAGGGACGTATTATTACGTCATCAGATCTAGGGACGTATTATCACGTCATCAGATCTAGGGACGGATTATCACGTCATCAGATCTAGGGACGGATTATCATGTCATCAGATCTAGGGACGGATTATTACGTCATCAGATCTAGGGACGGATTATCATGTCATCAGATCTAGGGACGGATTATTACGTCATCAGATCTAGGGACGGATTATCACGTCATCAGATCTAGGGACGTATTATTACGTCATCAGATCTAGGGACGTATTATTACGTCATCAGATCTAGGGACGTATTATCACGTCATCAGATCTAGGGACGGATTATCACGTCATCAGATCTAGGGACGTATTATTACGTCATCAGATCTAGGGACGTATTATCACGTCATCAGATCTAGGGACGGATTATCACGTCATCAGATCTAGGGACGGATTATCATGTCATCAGATCTAGGGACGGATTATTACGTCATCAGATCTATGGACGGATTATTACGTCATCAGATCTAGGGACGTATTATCACGTCATCAGATCTAGGGACGGATTATTACGTCATCAGATCTAGGGACGGATTATTACGTCATCAGATCTAGGGACGGATTATCACGTCATCAGATCTAGGGACGGATTATCACGTCATCAGATCTAGGGACGGATTATCACGTCATCAGATCTAGGGACGGATTATCACGTCATCAGATCTAGGGACGGATTATCATGTCATCAGATCTAGGGACGGATTATTACGTCATCAGATCTAGGGACGGATTATCACGTCATCAGATCTAGGGACGGATTATCATGTCATCAGATCTAGGGACGGATTATCACGTCATCAGATCTAGGGACGGATTATCATGTCATCAGATCTAGGGACGGATTATCATGTCATCAGATCTAGGGACGGATTATCACGTCATCAGATCTAGGGACGGATTATCACGTCATCAGATCTAGGGACGGATTATCACGTCATCAGATCTAGGGACGGATTATTACGTCATCAGATCTAGGGACGGATTATCACGTCATCAGATCTAGGGACGGATTATCACGTCTTCAGATCTAGGGACGGATTATCACGTCATCAGATCTAGGGACGGATTATTACGTCATCAGATCTAGGGACGGATCATTACGTCATCAGATCTAGGGACGGATTATCACGTCATCAGATCTAGGGACGGATTATTACGCCATCAGATCTAGGGACGGATCATTACGTCATCATATCTAGGGACGGATTATCACGTCATCAGATCTAGGGACGGATTATCACGTCATCAGATCTAGGGACGGATTATCACGTCATCGGATCTAGGGACGTATTATAAAGTCATCAGATCTAGGGACCGATTATTACGTCATCAGATCTAGGGACGGATTATCACGTCATCAGATCTAGGGACGGATTATCACGTCATCAGATCTAGGGACGGATTATCACGTCATCAGATCTAGGGACGGATTATCACGTCATCAGATCTAGGGACGGATCATTACGTCATCAGATCTAGGGACGGATTATCACGTCATCAGATCTAGGGACGGATTATCACGTCATCAGATCTAGGGACGGATTATCACGTCATCAGATCTAGGGACGGATCATTACGTCATCAGATCTAGGGACGGATTATCACGTCATCAGATCTAGGGACGGATTATCACGTCATCAGATCTAGGGACGGATTATTACGTCATCAGATCTAGGGACGGATTATTACGTCATCAGATCTAGGGACGGATTATCACGTCATCAGATCTAGGGACGGATTATCACGTCATCAGATCTAGGGACGGATTATCATGTCATCAGATCTAGGGACGGATTATTACGTCATCATATCTAGGGACGGATTATTACGTCATCAGATCTAGGGACGGATTTTGACGTCATCAGACCTAGGGACGGATTATTACGTCATCAGATCTAGGGACGGATTATGACGTCATCAGATCTAGGGACGGATTATTACGTCATCAGATCTAGGGACGGATTATCACGTCATCAGATCTAGGGACGGATTATTACGTCATCAGATCAAGGGACGGATTATCACGTCATCAGATCTAGGGACGTATTATTACGTCATCAGATCTAGGGACGGATTATTACGTCATCAGATCTAGGGACGGATTATGACGTCATCAGACCTAGGGACGGATTATTACGTCATCAGATCTAGGGACGGATTATTACGTCATCAGATCAAGGGACGGATTATCACGTCATCATATCTAGGGACGTATTATTACGTCATCAGATCTAGGGACGGATTATTACGTCATCAGATCTAGGGACGGATTATGACGTCATCAGACCTAGGGACGGATTATTACGTCATCAGATCTAGGGACGGATTATCACGTCATCAGATCTAGGGACGGATTATCACGTCATCAGATCTAGGGACGGATTATTACGTCATCAGATCTAGGGACGGATTATGACGTCATCAGACCTAGGGACGGATCATTACGTCATCAGATCTAGGGACGGATTATCACGTCATCAGATCTAGGGACGGATTATCACGTCATAAGATCTAGGGACGGATTATTACGTCATCAGATCTAGGGACGGATTATCACGTCATCAGATCTAGGGACGGATTATTACGTCATCAGATCTAGGGACGGATTATGACGTCATCAGACCTAGGGACGGATTATTACGTCATCAGATCTAGGGACGGATTATCACGTCATCAGATCTAGGGACGGATTATCACGTCATCAGATCTAGGGACGGATTATCACGTCATCAGATCTAGGGACGGATTATTACGTCATCAGATCTAGGGACGGATTATGACGTCATCAGACCTATGGACGGATTATTACGTCATCAGATCTAGGGACGGATTATCACGTCATCAGATCTAGGGACGGATTATCACGTCATCAGATCTAGGGACGGATTATTACGTCATCAGATCTAGGGACGGATTATCACGTCATCAGATCTAGGGACGGATTATCACGTCATCAGATCTAGGGACGGATTATGACGTCATCAGACCTAGGGACGGATTATTACGTCATCAGATCTAGGGACGGATTATCACGTCATCAGATCTAGGGACGGATTATCACGTCATCAGATCTAGGGACGGATTATTACGTCATCAGATCTAGGGACGGATTATCACGTCATCAGATCTAGGGACGGATTATTACGTCATCAGATCTAGGGACGGATTATCACGTCATCAGATCTAGGGACGGATTATCACGTCATCAGATCTAGGGACGGATTATTACGTCATCAGATCTAGGGACGGATTATGACGTCATCAGACCTAGGGACGGATTATTACGTCATCAGATCTAGGGACGGATTATCACGTCATCAGATCTAGGGACGGATTATCATGTCATCAGATCTAGGGACGGATTATCACGTCATCAGATCTAGGGACGGATTATCATGTCATCAGATCTAGGGACGGATTATCACGTCATCAGATCTAGGGACGGATTATCATGTCATCAGATCTAGGGACGGATTATCACGTCATCAGATCTAGGGACGGATTATTACGTCATCAGATCTAGGGACGGATTATTACGTCATCAGAACTAGGGACGGATTATTACGTCATCAGATCTAGGGACGGATAATTACGTCATCAGATCTAGGGACGTATTATTACGTCATCAGATCTAGGGACGGATTATCACGTCATCAGATCTAGGGACGGATTATCACGTCATCAGATCTAGGGACGTATTATTACGTCATCAGCTCTAGGGACGGATTATCACGTCATCAGATCTAGGGACGGATTATTACGTCATCAGATCTAGGGACGGATTATCACGTCATCAGATCTAGGGACGGATTATTACGTCATCAGATCTAGGGACGGATTATCACGTCATCAGATCTAGGGACGGATTATTACGTCATCAGAACTAGGGACGGATTATTACGTCATCAGATCTAGGGACGGATAATTACGTCATCAGATCTAGGGACGTATTATTACGTCATCAGATCTAGGGACGGATTATCACGTCATCAGATCTAGGGACGGATTATTACTTCATCAGATCTAGGGACGGATTATCATGTCATCAGATCTAGGGACGGATTATTACGTCATCAGATCTAGGGACGGATTATTACGTCATCAGATGTAGGGACGGATTATCACGTCATCAGATCTAGGGACGGATTATTTCGTCATCAGATCTAGGGACGGATCATTACGTCATCAGATCTAGGGACGGATTATCACGTCATCAGATCTGGGGACGGATTATCACGTCATCAGATCTAGGGACGGATTATTACGTCATCAGATCTAGGGACGGATTATCACGTCATCAGATCTAGGGACGGATCATCACGTCATCAGATCTAGGGACGGATTATCACGTCATCAGATCTAGGGACGGATTATTACGTCATCAGATCTAGGGACGGATTATTACGTCATCAGATCTAGGGACGGATTATCACGTCATCAGATCTAGGGACGGATTATCACGTCATCAGATCTAGGGACGGATTATTACGTCATCAGATCTAGGGACGTATTATTACGTCATCAGATCTAGGGACGGATTATCACGTCATCAGATCTAGGGACGGATTATCACGTCATCAGATCTAGGGACGGATAATTACGTCATCAGATCTAGGGACGGATTATCACGTCATCAGATCTAGGGACGGATTATCACGTCATCAGATCTAGGGACGGATTATTACGTCATCAGATCTAGGGACGTATTATTACGTCATCAAATCTAGGGACGGATTATTACGTCATCAGATCTAGGGACGGATTATTACGTCATCAGATCTAGGGACGGATTATCACGTCATCAGATCTAGGGACGGATTATCATGTCATCAGATCTAGGGACGGATTATCACGTCATCAGATCTAGGGACGGATTATCACGTCATCAGATCCAGGGACGGATTATCACGTCATCAGATCTAGGGACGGATTATCATGTCATCAGATCTAGGGACGGATTATCACGTCATCAGATCTAGGGACGGATTATCATGTCATCAGATCTAGGGACGGATTATTACGTCATCAGATCTAGGGACGGATTATTACGTCATCAGATCTAGGGACGGATTATCACGTCATCAGATCTAGGGACGGATTATTACGTCATCAGATCTAGGGACGGATTATTACGTCATCAGATCTAGGGACGGATTATGACGTCATCAGATCTAGGGACGGATTATTACGTCATCAGATCTAGGGACGGATTATCACGTCATCAGATCTAGGGACGGATTATCACGTCATCAGATCTAGGGACGGATAATTACGTCATCAGATCTAGGGACGGATTATCATGTCATCAGATCTAGGGACGGATTATCACGTCATCAGATCAAGGGACGGATTTTCATGTCATCAGATCTAGGGACGGATTATCACGTCATCAGATCTAGGGACGGATTATCACGTCATCAGATCTAGGGACGGATCATTACGTCATCAGATCTAGGGACGGATTATTACGTCATCAGATCTAGGGACGGATTATTACGTCATCAGATCTAGGGACGGATTATCACGTCATCAGATCTAGGGACGGATTATCATGTCATCAGATCTAGGGACGGATTATCACGTCATCAGATCTAGGGACGGATTATCACGTCATCAGATCTAGGGACGTATTATTACGTCATCAGATCTAGGGACGGATTATCACGTCATCAGATCTAGGGACGGATTATCACGTCATCAGATCTAGGGACGGATTATCACGTCATCAGATCTAGGGACGGATTATTACGTCATCAGATCTAGTGACGGATTATCACGTCATCAGATCTAGGGACGGATTATTACGTCATCAGATCTAGGGACGGATTATCACGTCATCAGATCTAGGGACGGATTATCATGTCATCAGATCTAGGGACGGATTATCACGTCATCAGATCTAGGGACGGATTATTACGTCATCAGATCTAGGGACGTATTATTACGTCATCAGATCTAGGGACGGATTATCACGTCATCAGATCTAGGGACGGATTATCACGTCATCAGATCTAGGGACGTATTATTACGTCATCAGATCTAGGGACGGATTATCACGTCATCAGATCTAGGGACGGATTATCACGTCATCAGATCTAGGGACGGATTATCACGTCATCAGATCTAGGGACGGATTATCACGTCATCAGATCTAGGGACGGATTATCACGTCATCAGATCTAGGGACGGATTATTACGTCATCAGATCTAGGGACGGATTATCACGTCATCAGATCTAGGGACGGATTATCACGTCATCAGATCTAGGGATGGATTATCACGTCGTCAGATCTAGGGACGGATTATTACGTCATCAGATCTAGGGACGGATTATTACGTCATCAGATCTAGGGACGGATTATTACGTCATCAGATCTAGGGACGGATTATTACGTCATCAGATCTAGGGACGGATTATTACGTCATCAGATCTAGGGACGGATTATTACGTCATCAGATCTAGGGACGGATTATTACGTCATCAGATCTAGGGACGGATTATTACGTCATCAGATCTTGGGACGGATTATCACGTCATCAGATCTAGGGACGGATTATCACGTCATCAGATCTAGGGACGTATTATCACGTCATCAGATCTAGGGACGGATTATCACGTCATCAGATCTAGGGACGGATCATTACGTCATCAGATCTAGGGACGGATTATCACGTCATCAGATCTAGGGACGGATTATCACGTCAACAGATCTAGGGACGGATTATTACGCCATCAGATCTAGGGACGGATTATCACTTCATCAGATCTAGGGACGGATTATTACGTCATCAGATCTAGGGACGGATTATTACGTCATCAGATCTAGGGACGGATTATCACGTCATCAGATCTAGGGACGGATTATTACGTCATCAGATCTAGGGACGGATTATCACGTCATCAGATCTAGGGACGGATTATCACGTCATCAGATCTAGGGACGGATTATCACGTCATCAGATCTAGGGACGGATTATCATGTCATCAGATCTAGGGACGGATTATCACGTCATCAGTTCTAGGGACGGATTATTACGTCATCAGATCTAGGGACGGATTATTACGTCATCAGATCTAGGGACGTATTATTACGTCATCAGATCTAGGGACGGATTATCACGTCATCAGATCTAGGGACGGATTATTACGTCATCAGATCTAGGGACGGATTATTACGTCATCAGATCTAGGGACGGATTATTACGTCATCAGATCTAGGGACGGATCATTACGTCATCAGATCTAGGGACGGATTATTACGTCATCAGATCATACTCACCAGTAACAGAACGACAGCAGGCAGGATGTAACTCAGGAGCCACATGACCTTGTATTGGAACAAGAAGACTGAACTGGTTATGAAGTAAGAGAGTAGTTATGAGCCACTAGACGAGGTGAGCTCCTTCAACGCGTTTAGTCCCGCACACCGCTCTCGACGTGTCCGATGCTACTGACGCTGTCGAGTCTCTCTGTACTGAGAGCTTCGTGCGAGTACGAGCAGGTCCACGCAGTGGCGTGCAGACTATATTGTACTGACGCTGTCGAGTCTCTCTGTACTGAGAGCTTCGTGCGAGTACGAGCAGGTCCACGCAGTGGCGTGCAGACTATATTGTACTGACGCTGTCGAGTCTCTCTGTACTGAGAGCTTCGTGCGAGTACGAGCAGGTCCACGCAGTGGCGTGCAGACTATATTGTACTGACGCTGTCGAGTCTCTCTGTACTGAGAGCTTCGTGCGAGTACGAGCAGGTCCACGCAGTGGCGTAAAGGCTATATTGTATCGGCGCTGATTGAAAACTGAAGTAACAATTTACCAATCGGAGAGAAAAAAAATTCGATGTTGAATAAATCAAAAATACATACTGGTGAGGAAGTTTCTTAAAGTATCCTCGAATGAATTATTATGTCTTTCTCGCTGGGTATATATTATATCATCTTCTCATCTCGTTCCAAGTTTAAAAACATATTTATTCATCCATACTATGCTGGACAACGTACTGTGGTGATAACGAAGATCCATGAGGCATTGACATTGAATCTAACCTGTCATGTTTCAATAATGATGTTGATAAAATTAATTGATTATAAGAATGTGCATTGTTGTAGTATACGTCGAATGGAGAAAATGATAATTATATGTTGGTGAACTGAACTACAATTAAAAACAAGGAATAGTTGACAGAGCGTTGAATACAGTAATACCATTCATAGCAATGAGGAACAAAGTAGAACTGAGAACAGAGCCTTGGGGTACTCCATTCTCGAAATTGAATGAGCCTGAAAAATTTGAACCCAATCTAACTCGGAAGCTAAGATCTGACTAGAAGATCACAATAAAGACGGGTAAGGGGGGTAGGGGGGGATGGGGGGGGGGGTCCCTTGAAGGATTGTGAAGGATTCTATGTCACCATGTTGTTTTATACTCTTTATCCAAGTCAAAATAAACGGATAAAAGTTGCTGCAATGGTGAGAATAAGCTCCCAAGATTATCCATTGTTGATCTATGCCGGTAAAATCACGGCAGGCCAGCATCTACGAGGTTTTCTTTCTCCGACCTCCATATTGACCTCGCGTTGACCATCTGCTCTTTAATTTCACACTCGAAGCAACTTGCTTACTGGAGATGATTATTTGTGGTTGATTGGGTGTTTTCCAGTATCATTCTGTATCAATTATATACAACACAAGTTGCAGACAATATTTGTCAAAAATGCTAATGCCCCAAATTTTATAATAACAAAGATGAAAAGTTCAGTTGTATATATAGTAACAGTTACAATCGATATTTTTGCCATTGATTTTTCACCTCACCTCTTACCCTTACATAGGCCATACAAATATCATGTAAGCTATTTTTTATTGTAGGCCTATATTGTATTTTTGCACACATATTTAT
>OZ023335.1:29096624-29109124 GCA_964007535.1 Brachyptera risi | reverse complement strand
TCTTTTTCTCTGGGTTATTCTTATGAGATTTTCAAAAAATTTGAAATATGTTTTCTCAAAACTGGTTCAACCGATCGTGCCTCAAAACTATACAGTATCGAGTTAGATAAGGATACTTGTGTGCGCCATGTTTCGAATGATTTATAATCTTCATTTGACCTAAGGAGCTCGAACAAAAAAACAAACAAACAGGCACTTTTTTTTCGGGTATGGTGAAATTGAGTCTTCGCTTCGCTCATCAAATAATCATAACATTTATCTGTACATTCGATATATTCGTTGATATTCATTGAAAACTTCCAGAGAATAGTGAACATTGAACACTGGACATGTTTCAGGTGTCTATCCAGTATTATGACCAAGGCAGACGATATCATCATTGCGGTGGGACACTGATTAAAGTTGACTGGGTCTTGAATGCCGCCCACTGCCTCTAGTAAGTCGCAATACATGCAAACACACTCCCACATATATGAATATATATATATATATATATATATATTCATATATATATATATATATATATATATATATATATATATATATATATATATATATATATATATTCATATATATATATATATATATATATATATATATATGTATATATATATATATATATATGTATATATATATATATATTCATATATATATATATATATATATATATATATATATATATATATATATATATATATATATATATATATATGAATATATATATATATATATATATATATATATATATATATATGAATATATATATATATATATATATATATATTTATATATATATATATATTCTATCTCATCTCAGTCTGGATTTTCCCTACGTGATATTCGCCGGCAGTTTCGACGCCTACGAGGCTGCTAATGGCTCGAATACGGGACAGCAGATTCGCTACGTGAGATGGATGACTGTTCACAAGGACTAGAACATGGAGACTCTGGAGAACGACATCGGACTCATCAATGTGAGTAACAACAGAATCTTCACAGTTGTCCGCTCTCCGGCTAATATATATATATATATATATATATATATATATATATATATATATATATATATATATATTTATATATATATATATATATATATATGAATATATATACATATATATATATATATATATATATGTATATATATATATATATATATATATATATATATATATATATATATATTTAAATATATATATATATATATATATATATATATATATATATATATATATATATATATATATATATATATATATATATATATATATATATATATATATATATATATATATATATATATATATATATATATATATATATATATATATATATATATATGAGTGTACAATCCTATTGAAACGCGTCGGCAGAAGATGACAATATTCATATATCATTCACCACTGTACTTGTTTCTCTGCGGTTCCATCATGTATCATCATGTCCACGACCGAGAAATGAGCCTTTGAAACATGATATAAACATATATATATATATATATATATATATATATATATATATATATATATATATATATATATATATATATATGTATATATATATATATATATATATATATACATATATATGAATATATATATTCAATCATTCATGGATATATATATATATATATATATATATATATATATATATATATTTTTATATATATATATATATATATATATATATATATATATATATATATATATAATCATATATATGAATATATATATTTATAAATCCATGGATATATATATATATATATATATATATATATATATATATATATTCATATATATATATATATTCATATATATAAATATATATATTCATATATTCATGGATATTCATATATATATATATATATATATATATATATATATATATATATATATATATATATATATATATGAATATATATATATATATGAATATATATAAATATATATATATATATATATATATATATATATATATATATATATATATCTATATATATATATAAGTGTGTGTATATATAATTATATATTCATTCAGATATACATAGAGTTATTTCAAGACGTTCATGGCTAATATCATCTTAAATGAACCGATTTACGGAAATGTCATGTTCTTCAGTTCGATTTAATCGGCCACCAACGTTTTGATCACCTCACCGTGTTCATCATCAAGGTATTTCCATAAATGATAGATATATATTCCAATAACAACCTCTTGTAATTCCAGTTGGAGTTCCCAGTAGTCCTCAGTCCAAGCGTCGGCCTCGAAGTGTTGGCTAACCTTCAGACAGTCCTTCCCGCCGAGTGTATTGTCCATGGCTGGGGTAACAAGACCGTCCAGAGGGGGGTGAACACAGGGCCTCCTGATAAGGGTGCTCCCATGCCGACCGATGGAAGGTGAGCTACGTGATCTTCATGTTCGATTATAATATGAGTGTGGTGAAGCGCTCATTCAACTCTTATGGAGCTTTGTCTGTGTGGTATTCTTTTTGAATTATTTTAAAACTAAACCACTTATTTTGAAACTAAACTAATTTGATGATAAGATACCTTATTCATATACCTCGCTCATTTTACAACGCACATGCCGTGTTTGGCTGGTTGAATTATTTTCTGTGAAACGGTCAATCCGAATTGCATACACAATTTTTGAAATGTGTATCATTATTGTGTTCACATTCGAGGAGGTTTTTTTCAAAGATTTCATTTTTCTAAATTTTTGCTGAGCCAAATCTTACGGAGTTTTCAGAAACTTTGGAATGATATTTCTCAAAAAGGGTCCAACCGATATATTTCAAAAACTATACGATTTCAATTTGGATAATTTTGCGTGTGCGAAAAAAGTTTTATGTCGATCTGTAAAATCCTGCGGTATGTGGAGGGCACAAAAAAACACAGACCAAGCCCCAAAAGAGTGGAATGAGGTCTTTACAGTCGCTCATTCAATGATAGCAGAAATATTGCTGAAATCCACTGCTTTCTAGATTCAATATTCACCGATTTTTTTGTAAGAGTCAAGGTGTGTAAAGTTCTTCTCGTTCCTCGTCTAGTTCTAATCAACAACCTCGCAAGAACCTTTCCTCCATTGACCCCAACCTTGTTCTCAGTTTAACTATTCACATTACATCTGCATCTAGATCCCACGTACAGGTATTATCCATAGTATCGAATGATTCTGTAACAATATTGCTTCGAATTCAACAAATTGTTTGAAAATTGGAATATGTATTTCGAAGTAAATTACAAATAAAGACTCTGTAGATCAATGCCAATTTTTTTGCCAACAGAAACAATATTGGAAAAAAAATCGGCGCACTATTGGAAAACGTGTTGCACGTACCTATAATTGAATTCGAGCAATGCAAAGGTCAAATGCATTCCGTCTTACCAAACTTATCACTAAAGAGAGACTCGATGGTTTGCGCTGGAGGAGTGAATAGAAAAGGCGCATGTCATGTGAGTATTTGTTTAGCTGGATACGACATTTTCTCAGTTCCATTATCATATTCACCTGTCAGTGAGGTTCGGAAGAGTGGAATTGTTTCCGATTACCTGCGTGGAATTCTATTCGAGCTAAAGTTCGGGTCACGAAGTTGGCTTTTGCGAGTTCAACTAGGAAAGTCTCGATGTGTGGCGCCCATGACAGATGATGGTCTGATGTTATATCTAGGAACTTGGCGATTTACTGTTTGCATTTCGGATGGAACATAAACTCTGCTCCCTCACAGATTGAAAACTATTATTTCGGTTTTTGACTTGTTGAGTCTAAGCTCATTGGAGTCAAACCACTCCGTGAAGTCCCTTAAGGTAGAAGATATTATTATTTCGTTATTAGATATATATACTATATATATATATATATATATATATATATATATATATATATATATATATATATATATATATATATATATATATATGTATATTATATATATATATATTATCATTATATATATGGATAACTATATTATAGTTCGTTATTATTATTATATTCATTATATTTCATTTTCATTTCATTCCATTCATATTTAATTCTGTTCCTCAACATATATTGAAACTTCAAAACTTATGTTATGTCAAAAAAGAAATTAAGTACTGGCTTTTAGACTCCTTGAGTGGTACTCTATAATTATTTTACTCTGCAAATTGATTTTTTTGTCACCTAATGTGTATTATTCGTATCCACCATTATCCTATTTTTTTCCTCATTATTCTATCCTTCTAATTTAATTAAGCGCAATGTTATTTTTCATATACAAATGTAGTGTTTTCTTTCTCCGTTTTATTATTCTCTGTATAATCCACAGATAAGCCTTGTGCTAGGCTTTGTGGACAAGTGAACCTCATGTTTTATGTAAATGAATGATGATAATAATAAACAACTACTACTATTTCATTCTCATTATACAAGTATATGGAAACATTTATCACACTACGGGTAAATAAATTACATACGTAGCATTCATAATTAATCATTGTGATACACTTAACACTTTCCGAACTATTCTAGATGTATCTAATAAAACTGAACGTTGAATTTTGTGAATTGTCTTGCTTGATCACATATTCTTTGAACAGTTATATCAGTATTAGTATATATTTTATTAAATCATTATTATTATTATTATTATTTATTATTATTATTATTATTTATCAGTTATTATTATTTATCATTTATTATTATTATTACCTCATACTCTAGTACTGGAATCGTCAAAATACTGGATCACATCACTATTAAATTTGTAACGGCAAATATTAGGTGCCATATGGTTCACAAGAATTGAGAATAATAGTGGTCCAAGTATCGATCCCTGCGGCACACCAGACTTTTCGAGCCGCTCTGTGTATCAATTTAATTTTTGTACCCTATTCTTATTGGATGGTCATAAGTGATTGAAGGCAGGAGTGGCTTGCCTTGCCTCTCGTGTGTTGTGCTGATAGTGTGTCTTGCATGGTCCAGAGGTTCCCTCGGGTTCCTCGTGACGTATGGTTACAGCTGCGGCCGCCAGGGGTGCCCTAGGTAGTTGTGCTGATAGTGTGTCTTGTATGGTCCAGGGGGACGACGGAGCAGCGCTGGTTTGCAGCTTCAAGATGGCTGGCATCATGTCCTATGGTCACGGCTGCGGCCGCCAAGGGTTTCCCTCAGTCTACACGAGAGTGGCTTATTTCAAGAAGTGGATCGATCAGACGATCTCCAAGGGCCGATAACGGATTTCTCAATCTTCTATCATTCAAGATTTTTCATTTTTATTTTCATTCTTGAATTAAAAGCTTTGGGATATCTACATCGACATATACGGTGTTATAGTATTCCGGTGGCTGATTTATTTTCTCGATTCTTTTCTTTTGATAATAATGATGATGGTGATAATCTTAATTCACTTGACGACTCGCATTCTCCGCCCCCTTGACGTCAGAAATCATACCGTCCAATCAACAGGGCTGTAAGAACTGTAGTCAAATTCAAATATTCAATCGGAGTATCTTGAAATGACAACAAATGATATGATCCAACTGGCCGACTGGTGAAGCCACGCCTATTTCGAGTCGTCAATTAAACATAGTGTGGTACAAGAAGGTAAACAAATGTACAAACTTGCTGATTAATGCGTCAAATGTGTATAAAAAGAGACGCCATAATGTAGATCTATAAAAGATCCATGAAAGATTTGTATAGATCCATAATAGATCTGTATACGAATTGAAGATTCTGCTGAAATAAAATCTGCAATTGTGTCTGGACTGATATTGTTGAGATGTCGTTTCAGGTTTGATTCAAATAAATTGATTGATTCGATTTATTTTATTTGATCAGGTGAATTAATGTATAGAACGTTGTCCATGTTGTCTGGAATATTCCTGAAAGCTACTCTTGATCATGATCCAGATACTGAAAGTGACATTTCTGTCTGGTGTTTCAGTGGATTTTTTAAAATTATTTTGTCTTCATTCTGGATCTTTTATATCCTAAATACACGAGTCTGATGGAATTCTGCTGAATATCTTGAGATCGTGTTCCTCCTCCTGTGATATTTCATCCATGGTAATGATACACAAACATCTGCCTTTACTTGATTGTAAAATAACTGTGTGTAATTCTTTATTAATTCAGTGATTCTCTCTTTGCCCATATAACTAGCATCACAAAACTCTCATTTTTCAAATACAACTTGGAATCTTTCCCTTCTTAGAGCCCCATTTTTGACCCTAATGAATTTCCCACTTCAAAATCACACCAGACAATCACTGTGTCATCACATATATCATTCTCTCTTTTTTCAATCATCTTTCTGTCCACTCATTACACCTAGTTTTAAGGAAGGACAGAGGTGTAAACACTAGTTTTAACATTATTTAAAAAAAATTTTAATGATTTTTTCATTTAGTCTTTTATCTCAACTTTCATATGAAAATTATCTGAAAGCTGTGTGAGTATTAAAACCATATTAAGAAATATATTTCAACGGTGGATACAGCATAAAAATCATGGAAAACACTCTTTTCCGCATGAAATTATCTCTGCTACAGTTTTTCCTACACAATTGAGTGTGAGAAATATCTTTTCTCTATAACTATCTGTTAGAATGTGTTGAATTTTTGTGTGAATTTTTCTGAATAGAATTTGGAAGGAAGTTGATATTGAAAACCTAAACGAATGAAAAATTATGGTACAATAAAATAATGAATATTTGGTAAATTTTCAAAAAAACAAAATAAAATTTGATAAAACTTCAAAAATAACTAACAGCAAAGTATTAATGTGATGTAGAAACGAATACCCATTATTATGCGTTGGTTTGTTGCGATTAGATTTCACTTCAAATATCGAAAATATCTGTGTTGGTTAACCAGAAAAGGTGTTTTCCAGTAATGCCAAAATTTATACAAAAAATATACAAAAACCATACCAAAAATACCCCACAAAATTTTTTCTTTCATTTTTTTTTTGTGTGACCTGATTAGTATTGTGTAGTATTTTGAGACTGTTTGATATTATACTTTAGATTTTAAGATTTTCACCTCTGTCCTCCCTTAATATTTTTTTCCCCTATATTTGTACGATGTGCGAATCTTTGGACTAGTTATATGGATGTGGGTAGAGACATAAACATAGCTTTCATTCTTCTCTTCATAGCATTCAAGATGTGAAATGTGGCACTTCAGTGCGTCTATCATTTTGAAGTTCAGTGTTTTGTAGCGTAACATGATTGGATGAGCGAAGCGAAGACTCAATTCCACCATACCCGAAAAAAAATGACTTTTTTTTTTTGTTTTTTTTGTTCGCGCTCTACAGGTCAAACGATAATTTAAAATCAAATGAAACTTGGCATACACAAGTGTCATTATCTAATTCGATACTGTATAGTTTTGAGGCGCAATCGGTTGAACCACTTCTGAGAAAACTCATTTTAAAGTTTTTAAAAATCCTATTAAAATAACCCGGAGGAAAATATTCCTGAAATAATTTTCATCCGATACATTTCAAATTCTCAGGAAATTTTAATATATTATTGATTCACATTATTCCGAACTTTCACTCAAATCGGATCAGCCTTTTTGATGTAAAAAAATATATAATGTAATTTTTTAAATCACTCAAAGCTATTAAGATACCTATCAAATTCAAGCCACAGGTGTCACCTCTTAATTGTCAGCGATTAAAACAAAGCCTTCTTTATTATCATGGAAACCAATCATGAAAAATAAGATGGCAGTGAAGTAATGGTTTGGATCTCAAGGTATATATATATATATATATATATATATATATATATATATATATATATATATATATATATATATATATATATATATATATATATATATATATATATATATATATATATATATATATATATATATATATATATATATATATATATATATATAGATAATGACCAATCCGTAGATAAGTCGATATGTTCCAGCTCATCCATCAACGCGGCAACACATAACGCGTTTGCCTAGTAATATGATAACAACATGATGATCACTAAGTTTTCACGATATGGGAGAATGTGTTACTACCAATGAGCGAAAAAACTCACAATGAAATTTAATTGGTCGTGAAATTTCGTACAGTTTTATCGACAAATTTTATCATATCATTTGGAAGACGTCGATCGTTTCATCAAACTATTCAATGGACATCTGCCAAACAATTGGTAATTGAAGAATGTAATTACCGAGATAAAAGTCAGTTGTTTTACTGCTCGATAGTAAATGGTGTGTGTTATCAGCGATAATGTTCGAAAGTGATATTCATCTCAACAATAGGAACTGCCATGTAGACGTCCAACGTGTCGAGAGGGAAAGGCAGAACTCTGCTTGCATTGCTGTGTTCCTGATCCAGAAGTAGTGGTGGTGTCGTTGCATTGCTGCGCTCCTGATACAGAAGTAGTGGTGTCGTTGCATTGTGAGCTTTAATCAAGTTGGTCATCCCTGTTGTGGAATAGCAATTGATATCATGCGGCTCTCCGGAAGTGCATTGTTGGTACTTTCATTGTTGATGGTGAGTACTTTTGATATCATTGATCGAAGTAATCTTATTTGAAATGTATAAAGTATTTTTGAATTATGAATTGGAGTTCCGATGAAAATACAATCGCAGAAGAGTCTGCATCTTGGACAGATTAACATAGTGTACTTTCGTCACATATATCTCAAGAACTACAAACACCACGGACTTGCGGTAAAATGCAATACATCAAATTCAACATTGTTTTTTATTCTTATTTCATAAAGTACATACAATATAATGATCTAAACAAACGTATAATAATATAATGTTAACAAAAAAAAGTACAAGTGACGCTGCGATTGAATAATAAAAAATAAAATAAGAAGCCCGCATAAGAACGAATTCTTGTGCGCGGGCAACATGAGTAATAACCTCACATTTAGATATCAAATTCCGAAATGTCCAATAAATGATGTGATTGCACAAAACCACCGACTAAATCCAAGCATCAAGTGTCACCAATTGATTAGGAACAATTGAAGCAAGGCCTTCTTTATTATCAGGGAAATTAATTCGAATAGGTGATGAATGAATCTGGACGGCAGTAGGGTGATTGTTTGGATTTCAATGTGGATATATACAACCAACTGAAGATATGTTGATTCGTTCCAGCTCATCCATCAACGCGGTAACACCCAACGCGTTTTCCTAGTTATTTCCAATATTATGAGTTGAGCCAGAATTCTGAAGCATACTTGTTTGACTTGATACCTGTTGAATATTAATGATTGAAGTATCAAGAAGGCTGAGGAAATGATTGAACATACTTGTGATTCCTCCACAGGTGAATGGAGCTTTGGCAGCCAAGAAAGGTGGAGTCAAACCCACGGCAGGTAAGACTCCAATTGTTACACAATAACTCGAGGATCATTGAATGAAATAAGTAGGCTTCCAGCGCAACACATTATAATACTTCATCAGCTCAACTTATAAAGGTCAATAAAGTGGAATATCGAATAATATTCTGATGATGACATTGAGGATTGCTCTGATTGGTTTATACAATATCATTGTTGAAAAAATCGTTGAATAAATACAAGTACGGTACATATCCATGGAAACTCACTGATTCTTTTTCCACATGTAAACATTACTTATAACTAACATTGAGAAAAATCATATACATTGTTGCATATTGTTTGATATTCTCAAAACAATTTTCTTGTCAACAATGTTTTTCGGACATTGTTGGAAAGATGACGTCAAATTTTGACCATCAATGAACCGATTTTGGTCAAATATTTTCTTATATCATACACATGTATGTAACTCTGAGGTAGATTAGTATATTTATTCTCAGTGCATTATTAAGGTTCAAACTTACACAGATTCATAATGGACTCTAAAATGAAAGGTAATTTCAGGTGTATTACAGTACAGGCTATTGTCACTGTACTCTCTGACCAATCACAAATATCCTAGCGTATTTCAAAGCCACACATAAAATCAACTTTTTGTTGAAATTTCACAAAAATCGGTTAAAAAGGTAAATCGGTTTAAGCTGGGTTTCCATGACGATTTTCTCACGTGACGTCCGTTGAAACATCGGACGGCATCGTTGATGTAGAATAGATCGTGTTCCCATGCCGTTTTTCTCACATCACTTCAAGTATGCATTCTACTGGCAAATACTTCAACGTTTTGAGGATAACAATCAAATTAAAAAGGTCGAATATCGGGTCGAACAGATCACTGCCTTCGCGAGTTCTAAAAATATCCAAATCGTGCCGTGCCGTTCCGTGACGGACGTGAAAATGTTGGAGTTGACTCTACTTGGACGGCGAAAAATCGTTGCCTCCCTCCGTTGTTTTTTCTTGCGCGTGATTGGTGGAAAGTTGACGTCGGCCGATGTTTCAACGGACGTCACGTGAAAAAATCGTTATGGGAACCTAGCTTTAGAAGTGACGTTGTCATTCAGGTGGAATTAATTTATTTGCCTTAGAATGGGTTTGAAATTTGATGTTTCTTACAACATGGCTGACAATATTCTTCATGAGACCAACAAGAGAGTTGAATGTATTCAAATGAAATCATAATTCAAAAACTGTTCGACTTATCATTATGAATCTTTTGCTGTTTTGCAAAAAATACTCTGATTGATATAATAACATCGAAAAAAATGAAACAAAATATTGATGCCGGGGCTCATCCCTTAAGAAATGACATTCAGTCACAGCCCGACTATAGACTAGATTCCAACTGAGAGCTGAAATATGACAATTCTTGTTTTTATAGAAAGGAAATCGAGTAAGGAGAAAATTGCCGGTGGAATTGGAGATTTCAGATACGTATCATCAGTAAGTTGATCAAAATGTAATCATTAACATGTTTTTTTTTCTGTAATAAATTGCATAAGCTATCGAAGTGATGACAGTTCTTCAGTGGAATTTCATTATCAGATTTGAAAAACTATACAGTGAGCAAATTTGAGAATTGTGAGTTAACTAGTTATTTTGAGAGTTAAAGAAGATACTGCAGTTGCTGAAATGTGTAAAACATTATATTGGCTGAATATTAAAGAAAAAATATTATTAAATGTCCTTACATTAATTTATAAAATTATCAATGGATTGGTTCCAAGTTATCTCTGTGATAGACTGAAATTAAATAATGATAAACATAATCATTTTACCAGAGGTAGTAAAAATATTAACATTATTAGGACTTGCTCAAAAGAGGAAGACAATTCTATTTCTATCAAAGGGATGAGAATATATAATAGGTTACCAAATATTGTGAAGGAAGTCAAAAATGTTGATATATTTCGTCGAGAGTGTAGTAAAGTAATCAAAGAAAAGGGTTTATTACCTAAAGCTTATGAAAAGAAAAATAATTATTGGGATACTCCCCATGTATATTAAATTGATATTAACTAAATAGATGAAGTGGGTTATTAGAACTGAAAACTTGAATGTATAATTAGCATGATAACTCTCTTGTAATATTATGCTGATGTTATTATTATTGTTATAGTATTGTATTAATTGTGTATTGTTGTAATAATTGTGTGTATGTAAATAGCTAAATTGCTAATAAAGACTATTACTACTAGTTATTGCTTAATGCGAGAAATGGTGAATTTCGTACACAATGATAACATTAATATGGCTATTCTAGCTATTTCTAATTAGTGATTAGTATACCTGCAAGTACATGAAAGAGAAAACAAAAACTGGAGTGACTATCCCAAAGAAATATTTTAGCTTCAAATAAAGCTAAAGCTAGCTTTCCATTTTTTCCAAAAAAAAAAAAAAAAAAAAAGGCACTTTTTTTCCGGGTATGGCGAAATTGAGTCTTCGCTTCGCTCATCCAATAAATTGCATGAACTATCGAAGTGATGACAGTTCTTCAGTGGAATTTCATTATCAGATATGAAAAACTATACAGTGAGCAAATTTGAGAATTGTGAGTTAACGAGTTATTGCAATAATGCGAGAGATAACTGATAGATTCCACAGCCACATTGGAAATGTTCTTCAATTAATATATTCAGAAATAATTGCTGTTGATTCTACAGTTTCCATTTTTTCTTTCTTTTTCTCTTTCTGCACGAAGCTATATTGGTCCCGCAACAAGTCCTGTTGCCATGGTATTTTGGGTGATACTATGTTGAATGAAATGGTCTATTATGTATGAATGAGCGTAGCAAAGATTACATTTGACGTACTGAAAAAAATTGTGCATCGTTTTTTTTTTTTTTTTTTTGTAATTTTGTACGCGGCATACAGGTCGGTGGGAAGCACCTATCGACTTAAAACTTCTTCCACATATGTCTGTCATACCAGAATAGATTGTAATTGTTTTCCAGAAAAATAGGTAGGAAAATTTTTACGTAAAAAAATCGAAATGTTTGAAAAATTCTCATGAGTTTGATCCGGAGGAAGAATAATTGAAAAAAAAGGATTTTTCAATAGTTCTCACATTTTCACCGGTTATGAGGAATACTATCATACACCTTTCCAGAGATTTTTGCAACA
>OZ023335.1:28929124-29091624 GCA_964007535.1 Brachyptera risi | reverse complement strand
ACGGGAACCAATTAAATCTATAGCAACAAGTGTCACCAATTAATTCAAAACGATTGAAATGAATGAAGAGGAAGGCCGTGACATAACTGATTCTCGTAAGGTTTTTGAACGTTTGGAGTGATCCAAGGTCTGTAGATGTAGATTGGGTTGACAAATTATTTTTCATTCTAGATTTCTATACCCCTAAGCTCGTCTAACAACGCGCATCCCGCGTTTTCCTAGTTATTCACATTCCATATGCATCAATGTCCCACGTACAGGTATCATCAACTATAGCATCGAATGATTCTGTTACAATATTGCTTCGAATTCAACAAACTGTTTGAAAATTGGAACATGTATTTTGAAGTAAACTAGACAAACGCGAAAAATGCGTTGTAAGATGAGCGAGATATCTGAATAAGGTATAATAACAGTCCTACATTTGCTACTTTATCGACTCTGGTATTCTACACACTTTGTCCTTCATTTAATTGCTACTTTATCTTCTCTGGTATTCTACACACCTTGACGAATATGAAGAATAGTTAATTCTTGGGCAAATATCGAATCTAGGAAGCAGTGAATCTTGGCTCATTTCCATATATTTGATGAATAAAAACAGTTATTTTAATTATTTTCTTCGAAACGGCTGGTTCAAATTGCTAACAAAATGGTGGTCATGTGTATCATTCATGTTTGAACACTCACAGGAAATTTCATTTTTTTCGGAGAGATTTCATTTTTTCAAATTTTCTCACCCAGCCTAATCTTATGACGTTTTTACAAACTTTGACATTATCTTTCTCAAAATCTAATCGACCGATTCATTCCAAAAACTATACAGTTCTAAGTTGTAAAAGTTGGCCCGTACAAAAAAAGTTTCATGTTGATCAATCGAACCATGCGACCTGAGCAGTGCTCACAAAAAAAAAAAAAAACACAGACAAAGCCCTATAAGTGTGGGATGGAATCTTCGCTATACGCTCATCTAATTACAAATGAAGACTCTGCATATCAATGATGATTTTGTTGCTCACAGAAATAAAACCAGGAAACAAACCAGCATGCTATGGGAAGAAAGGTTGTACGTACCTATAATTGAATTCGAGCAATGCAAAGGTCAAATGCATTCCGTCTTGCCAAACTTATCACTGAAGAGAGACTCGACGGTTTGCGCTGGAGGAGTGAATGGACAAGGCGCATGTCATGTGAGTCTTTGTTTAGCTAGATACGACATATTCATTCGTATATTCATTCGTATATTCATTCACCTGTTGGGGGGGGGGGGGGGTAAGATCGCCCTTGTGGTGCCCCGTCCAAACGATCCCACCTTTCATCCATAGCCTTAATTGAGGGACAATGCATTTTTTATCAAGCTTCGATGTAATTTGAAATATATATATATATTAGTGAGGTTTGAAAGACGGAAATTTGACTGAAACACTGCGTTTCCGGTTACTCGCGTGGAATTTAGTACATTGCCTGAAAATGCTTGAGAAAAAAAAAACATCGCGGGACAAGCAAAATTCTCAGTTCTTCTTAAAAAACGGAAAAACTAAAGTGGATGCTATTATATACAATATCAAAATTTTGATTGCTGTGTATATTATTTTTCGAGCCTCTCTGTGAAATAATGTAATTTTTGAACCCCATTTTGTATTTTTGTATTCTCTTATTTGAAATTAGTTTCATTCTTACAATCAATATGGCCACCCTCGGTAGCTAGGCCAGCTGAGGCACCGCTTCAGAAACTGAAGTCACCGTTGGATGTGGGTTCGATCCCGCATAAGGCAGGAGTTTTTGTAAACGTCCTCTCACTAATCATCACTTCATAGTTTCATATTCACCTGATCATTCGTACCCCCGTATAACCTAGCTGTTGGTGGGATCGTTAAGCAAACAATAATCATCATCATCATTATCATCACAATCAATATAATACAGGTGTGAAGTTAACTATCCAAGAGTTACTACGTAAGAACAAAGACCTTAATATCTAACTTCGAAAACTGAGCCTGTTTAACATGTAATGCTTGGCGACATTGCTCACTAGTGCTACCTGTCTCCGTGGAGTGAATTAGAAGAGAGATAACTGCTTCACCACCAATATGTTCAATGCGTATAACACCGAGCTGACGTGATTATCGTGTTGTGAATCATTCATAGAAATATTCCTAATAAATTACAAATAGTATGGATATGTACGAATGAACGGATATTACAATTGTTCAAGCTTACTCACATTCCCGTTTCTCCCTGAATCTGAAGAATTACTTCACTTTTGCCTTGATTACATAATTAAAACACTCGGCGATATAACAGATAGCGTTGTCTCGACCACACATGATGGAACTATAGGCCTAGGCATATTGATGAATCATGAAATATACTAATTCTGAAAAAAACATTAGTTGGCTAATTATGTGGATCCAAGAAGGTGTGAGAAAAAATCATTCTGGTAATCATTCCAACTGGCCCGCCTAGAGAATAATTCACTCCACTACGATACGTGCGCTAGCATCGCTCTGTCGCCGCTTAGAAGGCTTAGGCCCAGTATTACCACGGCCAGTTAGTATTTATCTGAGAGTTGGTGAAAACAAATAGCATAGGTAACCATGGTGATAACAAGTTTGAACTATCAGATAAAGGCTAACTAGACTTGGTAATACTGGGCCTTAGTTTTACGTCTTCTAATGAAGTTAGATACTAAGGTCTTTGGTAAGAAGCCCACGTAGAGTAGGGTAAATGTATGTTTGTGTTTACAAGATGGCAAAAGCAGATGAGTTATAAACTGATGAGGTTTTTTTTCTTTTTATAACAGTAAAAAGTCAGATTTGGAAAAGTTGTAGAATTGTATGCAAGTGACATGTTCTGTGAAATGTAAATTTGACGATAACAAAAACAAATAAATGTGTCCGAGGAACGAAAAAGTTATACAGTACTGCATAATCATGGAAAAAGTACAAGGTGGTATGATTGAGACAAATTGAGAGAGAATACAAATTAAAAAACTACGAATACTAAAAAATACTAAAAAGAATACTAAAAAGTGATATAATAATAAATTTGGTAAAAATATCACATTTGCACTTATTACATCGATAATTAAGGTCTAACCTCCATTACCTCAGGGTCATGAAAAAATTATGATTTTTTGTCAGTCGATTCGTTCTGATGTGCTCGATAATAATATCCAAACAGATGATAGGCTAACCGGGATAAATTTTGAGTTATATCACTTCAAATACTGGATGTTTCCCCATCATTCAACATTCAACCTTCAAATTTCATGCTTTTTTATTATTCAACAGATCATTAAAATATACTGAAAGGAATGACATTCAATCAAAAAACTTGTTTTATTGTAAATGAAGATGTTACGAATAGAATTATAAAAAAATAAATATAGGTACCCGTTCTCATTTATGAATCACACTCATTTTAAGAGGAAAAATAGTTGATTTTTAAGCAAAATGAAGTCAAAATAGCAACTTGATATTTCATCAAAGCGCTGTAACTTCAGCCAAAAAAATATGACAGTGTATCTGATGTGATTTCAATTCAAGAATACACATGTTCAATAAAGCTTTACTCAAAGTTCCCCAATGTAGAATTAATTTCAAAGTTACTTTTTGACTCTGCTGGCCAAACGGGTGTTAGACTTTAATACTGCTAATCAGCTTAACGCATCATACATGGATGCACATGGAATAATCACTTGAAATACTTCTTGAACGTGTATTTAGTCTGTTTTGCTTGGAAATAATATAATCGAAAATATATTTGTTGTTGGCACATGTCCCTACCAGCATTATATTGGATGATCATGGGTGATTGAAGGCAGGAGTGGCTGGCCTTGCCTCTCACATGTTTTGATTGTGATAGTGTGCCTTGTATGGTCCAGGGGTTCCCCAGGGCGATGTGCTGATAGTGTGTCTTGTATGGTCCAGGGGTTCCCCAGGGAGATGTGCTGATAGTGTGCCTTGTATGGTCCAGGGGTTCCCCAGGGAGATGTGCTGATAGTGTGCCTTGTATGGTCCAGGGGTTCCCCAGGGCGATGTGCTGATAGTGTGTCTTGTATGGTCCAGGGGTTCCCTAGGGAGATGTGCTGATAGTGTGCCTTTTGTGGTCCGGGGATTCCCTAGGGAGATGTGCTGATAGTGTGCCTTGTATGGTCCACGGGTTCCCCAGGGAGATGTGCTGATAGTGTGTCTTGTATGGTCCAGGGGTTCCCCAGGGCGATGTGCTGATAGTGTGCCTTGTATGGTCCAGGGGTTCCCCAGGGAGATGTGCTGATAGTGTGCCTTGTATGGTCCAGGGGTTCCCCAGGGCGATGTGCTGATAGTGTGTCTTGTATGGTCCAGGGGTTCCCCAGGGAGATGTGCTGATAGTGTGCCTTGTATGGTCCAGGGGTTCCCAAGGGAGATGTGCTGATAGTGTCTTGTATGGTCCAGGGGTTCCCAAGGGAGATGTGCTGATAGTGTGCCTTTTGTGGTCCGGGGATTCCCTAGGGAGATGTGCTGATAGTGTGCCTTTTATGGTCCGGGGATTCCCTAGGGAGATGTGCTGATAGTGTGCCTTTTATGGTCCGGGGATTCCCTAGGGAGATGTGCTGATAGTGTGCCTTGTATGGTCCACGGGTTCCCCAGGGAGATGTGCTGATAGTGTGTCTTGTATGGTCCAGGGGTTCCCCAGGGAGATGTGCTGATAGTGTGCCTTGTATGGTCCAGGGGTTCCCCAGGAAGATGTGCTGATAGTGTCTTGTATGGTCCAGGGGTTCCCCAGGGCGATGTGCTGATAGTGTGTCTTGTATGGTCCAGGGGTTCCCCAGGGCGATGTGCTGATAGTGTGTCTTGTATGGTCCAGGGGTTCCCCAGGGAGATGTGCTGATAGTGTGTCTTGTATGGTCCAAGGGGTTCCCCAGGGCGATGTGCTGATAGTGTGCCTTGTATGGTCCACGGGTTCCCCAGGGAGATGTGCTGATAGTGTGTCTTGTATGGTCCAGGGGTTCCCCAGGGCGATGTGCTGATAGTGTGCCTTGTATGGTCCAGGGGTTCCCCAGGGAGATGTGCTGATAGTGTGCCTTGTATGGTCCAGGGGTTCCCCAGGGCGATGTGCTGATAGTGTGTCTTGTATGGTCCAGGGGTTCCCCAGGGAGATGTGCTGATAGTGTGCCTTGTATGGTCCAGGGGTTCCCAAGGGAGATGTGCTGATAGTGTCTTGTATGGTCCAGGGGTTCCCAAGGGAGATGTGCTGATAGTGTGCCTTTTGTGGTCCGGGGATTCCCTAGGGAGATGTGCTGATAGTGTGCCTTTTATGGTCCGGGGATTCCCTAGGGAGATGTGCTGATAGTGTGCCTTGTATGGTCCACGGGTTCCCCAGGGAGATGTGCTGATAGTGTGTCTTGTATGGTCCAGGGGTTCCCCAGGGAGATGTGCTGATAGTGTGCCTTGTATGGTCCAGGGGTTCCCCAGGAAGATGTGCTGATAGTGTCTTGTATGGTCCAGGGGTTCCCCAGGGCGATGTGCTGATAGTGTGTCTTGTATGGTCCAGGGGTTCCCCAGGGCGATGTGCTGATAGTGTGTCTTGTATGGTCCAGGGGTTCCCCAGGGAGATGTGCTGATAGTGTGTCTTGTATGGTCCAAGGGGTTCCCCAGGGCGATGTGCTGATAGTGTGTCTTGTATGGTCCAGGGGTTCCCCAGGGCGATGTGCTGATAGTGTGTCTTGTATGGTCCAGGGGTTCCCCAGGGAGATGTGCTGATAGTGTGTCTTGTATGGTCCAGGGGTTCCCCAGGGCGATGTGCTGATAGTGTGTCTTGTATGGTCCAGGGGTTCCCCAGGGAGATGTGCTGATAGTGTGTCTTGTATGGTCCAGGGGTTCCCCAGGGCGATGTGCTGATAGTGTGTCTTGTATGGTCCAGGGGTTCCCCAGGGCGATGTGCTGATAGTGTGTCTTGTATGGTCCAAGGGGTTCCCCAGGGCGATGTGCTGATAGTGTGTCTTGTATGGTCCAGGGGTTCCCCAGGGCGATGTGCTGATAGTGTGCCTTGTATGGTCCAGGGGTTCCCCAGGGAGATGTGCTGATAGTATGTTTTGTATGATCCAGGGGGATGACGGAGCAGCGCTGATGTGTGGCCCTATGGCTGGCATCATGTCCTATGGTTACGGCTGCGGCCGCCAAGGGTTTCCCTCAGTCTACACAAGAGTGGCTTACTTCAAGGAGTGGATCGAACACATGATCTCCAAGGGCCGATACCGAGTTTCTCTTTCATGATTTTCCATTTTTATTTTTATTCAAATTAAAAGCTTTTGATTATCTACATCGATATATACGGTGTTATAGTATTCCGGTGGCTGATGTATTTTATTCTCTCGATTCTTTTCTTTTGATAATAATGATGATAGTAATAATCCTCATTCAATTGACGACTCGCAGTCTCCGCCCCCGTGACGTCATAAATCATACCGTCCAATCAACAGGGCTGTAAGAACTGTAGTCTAATTCAAATATCCAATCAGGGTATCTTCAAATGACCACACATGATATGATCCAACTGGCCGACTGCTTGAGTCACGCCTATTTTGAGTCGTCAATTGGACATGGTGTGGTAGAAGTTTATTCTAAAAAATGTACAAACTTGCTGAGGAATGTATGAAAAATATTTTTGAAAAAGAGACGCCTATAATGTAGATCTATAAAATATCTCTAAAAGGTCAGCATAGATCTATAATAGATCTGTAGGCCCTATATGAATTGTAGATTCTGCTGAAATATAAACTGCAATTGTGTCTGGACTGATATTGTTGAGATGTCGTTTCAGGTTTGATTTGAATAAATTGATTGATTCGATTTATTTCATTTTATCAGGTGAATTAATGTATAGAAAGTTGTCCATGTTGTCTGGAATATTCCTATATTTTTTATATTGGGTTTTAACGACGCACTATACTGATGGCTACGACCTATTGGCGTCGGTGGATGATGAATGAGATGATGGGATGATGAGATGAGGTTATTTTATTAGGTGTTTTGGATAGTGGAAAAGAGTCGGTCGTGGCCTGTTGTTAAGGAACCATCTCGGTATCAACCTGAACGACAGAGGGCAACCACGAGAAGCCCATGTCAGGATGGTTGATCTTGGGGGGAATAGAACCCCGGTCTCCCGAATGAAGGTTCAGTGTGTTACCACTCAGCCACTTGTCTCGGTTGGACTATTCCTGACGATCCAGATACTGAAAGTGGCAGTTCATGTTGCTGATACACAAACATTTGCCTGTACTAGATTGTAAATAACTGTGATATGTGATTCTTTATAAGTAGAGGCATGTGAACACAGATTTCAACATGAACATAAAACAGAATCTCTCACATTATCAACAAGAGATTTAATCAACAAGAATATTGTATTACATTCAATTTATAATGATCAATCGTGTACCATGTTTAAATTCAACATAGAAAGTGTCTAACAATTGCATTGCATATTCTTGAGAGAGCACATTGAATTGAAACGTATAATTTGTTCGGATTGGATTGGAGAAGTGGAGTTTCAGCAGAACGCGGTGACGACAGCGACTGCAGCCAAGGCCAGAGTGAACCACGGTGCAGCCTCGTGATTGACAGCGTGCGACTTGGACGCTGCTGCTGCAGTCGTGGCATCGCCGCCTCCAGCAGGCGCAGCAGTGGCAGCGGGGGGGGGAGTAGTATCTTGCCGAGCGTCTCGCATCTCGACAGAGCTGCGCATGCCCTCGTTGCCGTTGGCCTCCATCTGTCCGACGATCCACGACTCGTACGGCCCAGAGAACAGGTACACGTACGTCATCTTGTTGCCCTCGCCGGCCCCGCTGCAGGCTTTAGGGCTGTCCTCGACGCGGTTGGCGGCTGCCTTCGTGCCGATAAACACGCCGGCCACGACTACAAACATACACGCCAATCTTGTCGGGTATCGCAGGACGGCAAATCGTTTGTACCGTTCATACTATACCACGACAAACGATCGATCGACCGGAAACAAAACTTACCAGGTGGTTTGAACGTTGCTCATATTGCCATCCACGTTTCCTCTTCGAGAGGTTTTTCCTCGCTCACCATTGTAATGTTTAATTTGTTGAATATAATAAACATTGAAAATACAACGGAAGCAAAGGACGAACCGACGAAGTTGAAAGTCTCGGACTCAGGGTATCTATATTATTACTATGACTATCAATAACGTAAGGGGATAAGCAACATGGCGGTTTCCTTTCGCACCATGCGTATATCAAAGGGATGCCGCCTCACAAATGTTATGATGATTTGCTGGTATTATTGTGTGTTGATCTATACAAGTAATAGATGTAATGCAATCTGTGAATCCAGCTCTTTCCAACTGCATTAAATAATATTGGAATTAATTTCATTTGAATTAGCCAATCTAAATTTAAAATACGTCTGTAAAAGCATTTAGTTCCCAAGTCAACAGCCCTACTGCTATATTCACCATTTGATAACTGGATAATTACTCATCATCTACGAGAAAGGTCAGAAACAATGCAAGTATACAACTAAGTACTATACACTGAAATACGTACCTAATAAGTACGATTTGATTTGAAATTGCGAATCTCAGAAATGTACACGAAAGCGCGCTGATTCCATCATGGTGAAACGGCCTAATGTTAAAAGGATAGGACTTACGCCGTTGCGTTATTGATAGTCATAAGTTATTATCATCACTATATCGAACGATGCGATAGCCATTACATGGCAACGTCGACAGTGATCGAGCTTGACAGCAGAACAAACAGTTCGAGTATAAACGTGGCCGTGATATCGGTTACTTCATCACGGCAAGTCTGTCAGCCGGCCAAAAGTTCAACTTTGACCAACTTTCAAGGCCACACAGTACGATGTAGTGATACCAACCTATGTCATCATTATATTGAATTAATCAACTCGCGTCTTGAAAGTGAAATATTTCCGGGGTTAGTTCACGAGTCCAGGGTCCCGATTGCCTGGGCCCAGATTTACAAAAGGTCATAACTTTGATCCGGCTCAAAGTTACGACAATTTCTAGAGATTTTTTTTTTATTGGTCACATACACTGATACAGAAAGAAAAACACAATTACAATAAAAAAACATCCACAAAGCCCTTCAAAAAAAAAATTAACTGTGTGTTAAAATAGTGAATTATGAGTACAATTCAAATTCGGACGTATTTCTCAAACATTAAAAATAATAAAGTAGTTGGAGTAAAAAGGAAAGAGCAAAACATCGAGTGAATTGTCACATTCCACTTACGAAGTGTAAGGTTTCTTTGATTACCAATAATTTCAAGCAATCAAGTTACATCAAGTAACGAAAAAACTAAGTTGTACAAGATTGTAAGAAAAACAATAATTACATAAAAACCAGTTTTAAGACACTTTGATCAGAGAAGTATTTTGGCTAAAAGACACATAATACAGAATACGTTTCAAATTGATCATTCATAATAATATTGATAGTATAAATAGTACATAATTATCAATCAATAATTGATAAATTGGGTATTGACACCCTTCTAATTTCAACCATTTGGACTGCGAGGCACAACAACATTCATGATATAATGAATAAAAAGCAATATAAGACAATTTGAAATAATCATGATCTGGACACCGAGAGTGATTGTCCGGATGTCATTTCCTAAATCCCATTGAAATAATGGAATATTGATAAATTAGTAAATTTGGTAGGCCCGTTTGACTATTCACCAATCACCAGCTCAGTTATCATGACTATTATATTATGACTATTATAATAACCACACTTCTATTTCTCGTTCAACATCTTTGTATTCTTCTAATTTTTTCAAATGTAATTCCAAACGATTCTATCATTTTCGATTTTTCAATTTTGATAAATGATAGATTGATAATAATAATGGATTTGATCAAAAATTAAAATGAAAAATAAAAAATAATAGATCAACTATGTTATTATCTCTGGAAATTGTAACTTTGAGCCGGATCCAAGTTATGACCTTTTGTGAATCTGGGTCATGTAGCGCAACTACCGCTTTTATACCGAACTATGTTTTGTGAATCTGGGTCATGTAGCGCAACTACCGCTTTTATACCGAACTATGTAAAACAACAATACTAACAATTATACACACGGCTCAGTAGAATTATAATATTAGCAATTGATTGCACAAACATGATATAGATTCTATGATCTCAACAATGCCACCGGCCACTCTCATCTCCGTCT
Source organism: Brachyptera risi (assembly GCA_964007535.1). Classification (NCBI taxonomy): domain Eukaryota; kingdom Metazoa; phylum Arthropoda; class Insecta; order Plecoptera; family Taeniopterygidae; genus Brachyptera; species Brachyptera risi. Next base: position 29,081,405 of record OZ023335.1, on the reverse strand, counting down.
GGTTCATAAGAGATTCCGCTAAATCGCGACAGGCAATCGGGACGATTGGCTCTGAGCTGACCGCATGAAACCACAAATACCGTCCATGTTATTAGTGTGGGAGTTGGGTCACCTCTTCTATGATTATAAAATAGGTTGGTATCACTACACAGTGGTTGGTAAGAGTGAACTACGTGATTGGCTCGTTCATTTTGACGGCCCGACAAAATTAATACGCACTGCGCAGAATCGCTATGAACGTATCAAGATGCATTGAGGGTTGCGTTTGCCCGTTTGAGATGGTGACTTCACTTCCCATCTCACCCATGTTGGAAATGTGTACCAAGTCAGCGGCCTCATCTTCAGAACTAACGATCGTGCGCAGTGTCGTGGTGATAAAAGGAACTAACTCCGTGTACTGACGTTGATTGGTGCTCAGTTGTAAGTTACAGTATGTAATCAAGTTGAACGGGGATAGTGCGGTTAAATTGTGTATCATTGGAGTTGAGAATTGATTCATATAATAACGCAGGTTATATTGCTGGCAGCTTACTTCTGGACGACTTATATTATATGTAATCGAAATCGTGTGAGAAGTCCGCATGCAATATCAGTAAATATCCCTTCTCATGAGCCCAGCGCAATTGTTTCTTTCACCGCATCTTGGATGGCAATACTTGAGGTATATAGAGGGCATGGCATCAGGTTTCTACAAGACAACACCAGATAGAGCAGCGATATTTGGTTCTGAGTAAAGTACTCGGGAAATGGTACTAGTTTCGAAGTCCAAGCAGTGGCCAGGCTGTGTGACTCACCATCACTGCATTGCAACGGTCCTCCGATGTCCCTGGTGCACGGGCCGACCTTGGTCTTGTCGTCAGCCCCCTTGGCCTCCTCGGTGCAGATGCGGTCGCTCATCGTGGCGTCGTCGGCAGAGTCGGCCGCGCACTCGGCGAAGTCCTTGGCGACCGTCGGCCGGTACGCTTGCAGCTTGTCTTCGGCCGTGTACGCAGAGAACGTGCAGTCGTACATCGAGGGGGGGAACTGGTCTCCGGAAGCCAAGCCGATGGTGCCAATCTGCCGAAACAACATCATGTTAGCATTTTTGGGGAGGATGAGCGAAGCGAAGACTAAATTTCACCATACCCGAAAAATAGTTCTTTTTTTTGCGCTCCACAGGTCAAACGAGAGTTTAAAATATGTTGAAACTTGACACACAGAATTCTCTTTATCTAATTCGATACTGTTTAGTTTAAAGGTGCAATCGGTTCAACCACTTCTGAGAAAACTCATTTCAAAGTTTTAAAAAATCCCATGAGACCCGTAGGAAAAAATTCCTGGAAAATATTTCATACAAGAGAATTCAAATTATCGGGGAATTTTAATATATTGATGGCACACATCAATCCGAACTTTCACTCAAATCGGATCAGCCGTTTTGATGTAAAAAAATATATAATCTGATTTTTTTGAATCACTTGAAGCTATTGAGATACCAATTGAATCCAAGCAACAGGTGTGGCAACGATTAAAACAGAGCATTCTTTATTATCATAGAAATCAATTAGGAAACAGGATGGCAGTGATGTAATGGTTTGGATCTCAAGGTGTATATGTATATAATAACCAATCCAAAGATAAGTCGATATGTTCCAGCTCATCCATCAGCGCGACAACACATAACGCGTTTCCCTAGTCTTACTTACATCGAAACTTGGTACAGAATCACTGTTCCTCAATTGACGTCTCAAATCCTAGCATCCAATCAACAGGGCTGTTAGAAGTGAGGTGAAATTCAAATATCCAAACGGGGTATCTCCAAAGCACCACAAATGATATAGATATGGCTGGCCGACTGGTTAAGTCACGCCCATTTCGAGTCTCAAGGGCGATCAGTATAATGTCATGACTGGGTAAATACAATAAGAGGGTTGTAACATGGATTCAGAGACCTGATTCTCATCATATATTAGGCCTATATCAGATCCCCTTCGAATTCCCATCCTAGATGGAACTTGTAATGACCAATTGATCAAAATCAGATGATACATTTTTATAATCATTCTATTTTTTCAAGTGAAACGATCTGGGAACTAATGGAAGCTCATGGTTTAATAAAGATGTTCTTTGGTTTTTGGTTTTCCATTAATTATTATTTGTTCTCATTCCAAGTCTTGTTATTCAGTTGAAGGCCTTGCCGCCGCGCTGTTGTGTGGCTGTGATGGTCAGCGGCAGGCACGTGGCAAGATGGAGGATGAAATACGTACATTGTCTGTGAGATCGAATCCAGCCTTCAAGAAAATGAGTGCCAGTCTTTCGTTCTTCTTCCTTCCGGCCGGCTCCTCGCTGTCGATTATCACTCCCTTGCTCTCGTCCCAGGGCCTCGCCTGACATCCGGTTCCGGCCTCCGGGGGGCACTTATCCTTCCACGTGGCGGCGTCCTTTGTCGACGTCATGCCCGCATACACGAACAGCTCCGTCACTTTCTTCGCCTGGACACGAGAACAGTCACGTCAACTCTCTCGCTCTCTTTCTCCCTCTCTCCCTCTCTCCCTCTCTCCCTCTCTCCCTCTCTCCCTCTCTCCCTCTCTCCCTCTCCCTCTCCCTCTCCCTCCCTCTTCCTCTCTCACTCTCCCTCCCTCTTCCTCTCTCACTCTCACTCTCACTCTCACTCTCACTCTCACTCTCACTCTCACTCTCACTCTCACTCTCGCTCTCTTTCTCCCTCTCTCCCTCTCTCCCTCTCTCCTTCTCTCCCTCTCTCCCTCTCCCACTCCCTCTTCCTCCCTCTTCCTCTCTCACTCTCCCTCCCTCTTCCTCTCTCACTCTCACTCTCACTCTCACTCTCACTCTCACTCTCACTCTCTCTCTATCTCTCTCTCTCTTTCTCTCTTCTCTCTCTCTCTCTCTCTCTCTCTCTATCTCTCTCTCTCCCTCTCCCTCTCCCTCTCCCTTCCTCTCCCTCTCTCACTCTCTCTCTCTCTCTCTCTCTCTCTCTCTCTCTCTCTCTCTCCCCCTCTCTCTCTCTCCCCCTCTCTCTCTCTCCCCCTCTCTCTCTCTCTCTTGGGTTAACATTGTATCAAATTTGTGTTTCTTCATTCATGTAAAAGTTAGAATAGTATATCGGTGTTGTGTTATGAGAGGAAGAGTTGAGTGGTCGTGTCTCACCTCTTCTCCCTTGAAGAAGTGCCAGCTGCTGGTGAGGATGGCTTTGGTCGACAGCACCACGCCGTTGCAGAGGGCCGGGGTGGGCTCGTCCCCAGTGGCGGTTATCACCAGTAGAGCGGTGTATTTCAGCTTGGTTTGATCGCCGTCCTGGAAAACAAGACATATTCATCAATCATTGCAATTCTTTCAATGACTTCATATAGTTCCGATAACTTCATTGATTTCAATAATTTCATCAATTCATTTCAATTATTTCAATGATTTCATATAATTTCAATAACTCCAATAACTACAATAATTCCAATAATTTCACAGATTTCAATGATATCAATAATTCCGTATAATTTCAATAACTCCAATAATTTCATATAATTTTGATAACTCCAATAATGTCAATAATTTTGATCAACTTATAGGGTCACAAAGTGTCAAGCTTGATATAGTATCAGGTATTTTCCGCCACTGTGATTCGAGTGAACAAATCGGGCACGTTGCGTCAAGGTCTGACGGGCTGAAATGACACGACGGACGGGAAAAAACGTGTAACCGTAATACTTTGAATAAAACCTGGAACACGGTTGCACGGCTTTTTCCGTCCCGGTAATGCCTACTTCATAACAACACGGTTGCACGGCTTTTTCCGTCCGGGTAATGTCTCCTTCATAACAACACGGTTGCACGGCTTTTTCCGTCCCGGTAATGTATCCTACATAACAACACGGTTTCACTGTTTTCCTCCGTCTTGATAAGTCGCACGAACCAGTCAGAAACTTCACGGAAAGTTTCTGACTGCTTCACGTGACTTACCGGGACGTAAAATCCGTGCAACCGTGTTGTTATGAAGGAGGCATTACCGGGACGGAAAAACGTGTAGACGTGTTGTTATAAGGAGCAGGCGTCACTTCGACACTTTTCCCCAACTGGTAAGATATTATTCAAATTTGAATATTACTTATTATTTATAATCATTTATAATTATATATAATCAATTATTGATATATTCCAAAATTTAGCCCGTTTGGCATATTACTTGTTTCTGAATCATTATTCAGCACTGCAAAACGAATCCACTGAAAAAGATTCATAATTATTCCATTCCTATGATCAAGTTGTGAAGAGAAGGCTTCAAGCAGACGCGTGTATTGCATAGATCAGTTTCATGTGAAAGACATGTGCTTGTGTCAAGTTGGTTAGGATCGTTAGCTTCATTGGACCAAGATGGCTGCCTGCTTTGACGATACACACATATTTACAAAATGCGTACATTCTCATTTGGTTTAAGAGCCCGCGTCTTGGACAGATTTACAGGATGCACTTTCGCCACAAATATATCAAGAACTACAAATAGACCGGACTTGCGGTAAAATGCAATTAAATTAATAAGTAATACCCTCACAATTAGATATGCCTAGTCAAAAATTGAAGAATAATTTTATTATGGAGCAATAATTGAATCAAAAAGTGCTTAATTTGATGGTTTTCATTGCTTAATTCCTGGTCACCGCATGATAGTAGAAATAAATCACAAACGCACATCCTTAAGTTCAACTTTGCTTATCAGTATTTGAAATTTTGATTTGCTTTTTATTCCACAGTTTTCCCAATTTCCTTGGCCAAAATGTGTGATGTAACTAGATTTTGTCCAATTTATGAAATGAAAAACTCCTCCATCTAGCGGTGGTTACTGGAACTCTTTCAATATTATCCCTTTTTCACTTTTCAACACACAACCAAACTTTTGAACGCACATCGAACTTGGGTCGAGCATTTCGAAGACAAACATTCTCAGCTAAGATGCGGGCTCTTAACGACGCACTATAATAACAAGATGTATTGGCGTCAGTGAATGATGGATGAGATGATGAAATGATGAGATTTTTTCCAAGTTATTCTGTTTTTTTTTTTCGGAATTCCTCCTTGCCAGTAATGTTCTTTAATATTTTTCCTGTGGACCGACACATTTTTTTCTGACTCCCCGATTCACTTGAATGGTGCTGCATCAAGTATTGAAAATATATAGTTTTTTTTCGTCAAAAGTAGTTCATTTCCAAATTTTGAATGGATGCTTGACCTGCTTAGAACAAGGTCAATTGGTAGGTCCATTAGAGCAAGAAACAATCCAACATAATATCTGAACAGATTTCCAGATAATGTTAGCAAGCCTATTGATTGAAGACCTGGATTGGAAACCTCTACACATGAGAAGAAAGACATGCGAATGGATCTTAAGGTTAGCAAGCCTATTGATTGAAGACCTGGATTGGAAACCTCTACACATGAGAAGAAAGACATGCGAATGGATCTTAAGGTTAGCAAGCCTATTGATTGAAGACCTGGATTGGAAACCTCTACACATGAGAAGAAAGACATGCGAATGGATCTTAATGTTAGCAAGCCTATTGATTGAAGACCTGGATTGGAAACCTCTACACATGAGAAGAAAGACATGCGAATGGATCTTAAGGTTAGCAAGCCTATTGATTGAAGACCTGGATTGGAAACCTCTACACATGAGAAGAAAGACATGCGAATGGATCTTAATGTTAGCAAGCCTATTGATTGAAGACCTGGATTGGAAACCTCTACACATGAGAAGAAAGACATGCGAATGGATCTTAAGGTTAGCAAGCCTATTGATTGAAGACCTGGATTGGAAACCTCTACACATGAGAAGAAAGACATGCGAATGGATCTTAAGGTTAGCAAGCCTATTGATTGAAGACCTGGATTGGAAACCTCTACACATGAGAAGAAAGACATGCGAATGGATCTTAAGGTTAGCAAGCCTATTGATTGAAGACCTGGATTGGAAACCTCTACACATGAGAAGAAAGACATGCGAATGGATCTTAAGGTTAGCAAGCCTATTGATTGAAGACCTGGATTGGAAACCTCTACACATGAGAAGAAAGACATGCGAATGGATCTTAAGGTTAGCAAGCCTATTGATTGAAGACCTGGATTGGAAACCTCTACACATGAGAAGAAAGACATGCGAATGGATCTTAAGGTTAGCAAGCCTATTGATTGAAGACCTGGATTGGAAACCTCCACACATGAGAAGAAAGACATGCGAATGGATCTTAAGGTTAGCAAGCCTATTGATTGAAGACCTGGATTGGAAACCTCTACACATGAGAAGAAAGACATGCGAATGGATCTTAAGGTTAGCAAGCCTATTGATTGAAGACCTGGATTGGAAACCTCTACACATGAGAAGAAAGACATGCGAATGGATCTTAGTTAACAATACAGTGCGTCGTTAAACCCAAGGCCAATATGGAAAACGAAGAAAGTTACCGGTGTTGAGTGATTTATACGGAGTCAACACTGATCAAGTAGCTTTCCATGAGTTTACTAAGAGGTTTTTTTTCAGAAGAAAAAATCTATATTGGTCCCTGACTATAATATAAAATAGGATAGCAATCAATATAAAAAATACATAGAATAATGAAGAGAAATAGATTGAAAATATGACATATTGGTACATGAAAAGAGAACTGATTGAATAGAAAAAATGTAAAAACAAAATAGGATTGAATAAAAATAATAAGGAGATTTAGTGATTACAAAATTAAAAAGTGATATGGTGAAACGTTAATTATACAAATGATTTCTTAAAATTCTAACGGAGTCTTTAAGTGCTGACATTCCGATTTGATATTTCAAATAGTAACTTATATAAGAAAACGTTTACTAAAGTCAATGAAAAAAAGTTGCGGGCACTGTGATGATAACTGAGATATATTGGCGTCGGTGAATGATATGAGATTATGGAACGATGAGATGAAAGCTCATTTTACTGTGTTATTTTTGTAAACTAGGAAGAAGTCGATCGTGGCCTGTTGTTGAACTGAAAGGTTACCGATTCCTCCCCGCATTGTTGGAAATAACCACGCTAGAAATGTAGTGTGAGGCAGTCGAATACTGACCATATGTTGTCATGAGTGAACACAACCCAACAGTCGTATCAATCCATTCTACAGTACATACAGCAGAGTCAAACTGAGACGAGTGGTCGAGTGGCTAGCCCACTGAACCGTCATTCAGGAGACCGGGCTTCGATTCCCGCCCTAGTCAGCTATCCTAGCTGACAGGTTTTTCGTGGTTTCCCTGTCGTTCAGTTCAATACTGGGATGGTTCCTTGACAACAGGCCACGACCAACTCCTTCCAACTATCCAAAAACACCTGATAAAATAACCTTTCAACTCATCATCCCATCATCTCATGTATCATTCACCGACGCCAATAGATCGCAGCCATCAATATAGAGCGTCGCTGAAACCAATATAAAAGAATAATTGAAGAGTAAAATATACATGATTGTATTATCTTTTTGATTGAAAGAATACAATTTCTTTTCAGAAAATAGAATATAGGCCTGAATGTCGCTCTCATATGAACTCATGCATGGGAAATTGAAGACTTTAGGTGTCCATATGGCCTACATTTGGGCTAAGAAATCACGGAAGACAACAATAAGGTACACGAATGAGGCCCCTGGTGTTGGGAAGCACAAACCCATGCCTTATGCGGGACTCGAACCCACGCCCAACCTGAATTCAGCGACTTGATGGAAGTATTCTATAGTAAATAAATAATTACTAGGGTGGGACTTGCTTGGAAAGGAGAAATTTCTTTCAGCCATGGAATTGAGGTAGATATTAAATCACGTTTCAACTTTCAAGAAGGTAATCTGGCATGTTTCAGGTTTTATTTCCACTTCACTCTTTCAATTGATTCAAGACGTTTATTGATCAATCCCCACAATATGTACTCACAATTGAACTATGATAAAAAGCTACATGTTGGTAGGAATACTCGTAATTCGTGAGGTAATGGACATGTACATCGGAAGTGATTGTGATATATAACTGTATATTGGATTACAATTAATATAAAATATTAACTAACCTTGATTTCTCCTGGACCTCCCTCTGTTTCTCCATCTTCATCCCCACCAGCTTTATCCCCATCAGCTTTATCCCCATCAGCTTTATCCCCATCAGCAGCCGGACTCGGTTTATCGGCTTTCTCCTTTTTCTCCTCAGCCGGTTCGTCAGGTGCTTCGACTATCTCAACTGGGCCTTCTTGGCATCTTGCAATACCTATTAAACCATTCAATAACACCAAAAAGACTAATAATTTAAACGAAATCATTTTGAAAACGTCCAACGATTAATTATTTCCTGGTGATAGCAGGAACAGACAAATTAGCTTGTTTGTTAGCGTTGTCCTGGGATACTTATTGTTGTGATTCTCGATAAATCAGAATTGTCAAAACAAAACAAGACGTCTTTCCGTCACGGCTTATTGGGTGCATTGTTATTCAAATGTACATCTTGTCAAGGTTATTTGAGTTTTAGTGTGATCCAAACAGATTGAAGTTAAATAATGCTATCTTTGGAATTATGGTTCTGATTAACGACCCCACCAACAACTATGTTATATGGGGGTACGAATGAGCTGGTGATAATGTAACGATGAAGTGATGTACTAAGTTTTTAAAATATCTGTAGTAGGCCCACAGTTAAAAATAGGGAGGAAATAGTTATGATTAGTAAAGTTATCAATAAAATTGTTGATTGCTGATTATATTTCCTATTTCACTGAACCATGTGTTAACTAATATATGCTTGAATATTGGCTTAATATGTGTGGTTGGCACTGGCTATATTATAGTGATTTTGCGTTTCAAGACCATTTTCTTCATAAAACCGGTGTATTTATTGTGAGCCTTATTATTATACCCGTACTATAGTAAAGTGATGAGTAAATCGTATTACTATATACAACTACTTCTACTTTAATCACTGTGAATGTACGGAGAACCAAGGTAATACTCCGATTCATGATCTAAGAAGGTTTCAAGAAGGTTGTGCAATCGAGGGATAAACAACTAGTAAATTTGGTGTACACATGATTTCAGATTTCAAGGGATTTCACGGGATTTCAAGAAGATTTCTAAAGATTTCAAAAATATTTCAAGAGATTTCAGGAAGATTTCATGACAAGTGTACACCAGATTTCAGGAGTTGTTAACCCCTCGTAATCGTATGCAATTAGATGAACGTAGGCCCATTACAAACCCCTGTGAATATACGCAACTTATGGAGCATTCGTGTACATACAAATGCCTAACCAACAGGATATCAAATGTTCATATTTGGGTGATACGCATGCGCCACACAAAACGAAGGACAGAAAACAAAAACAAGGGCCACTATATGGAGGGCTAGTAGCCAAGAGACACTTTTGGAACGACTATCTTTATTAATGGATATCTTTCAGAATTGTTTGTCAGTCTTGTCCAAGGCTATCTATTGTTGTTCTTTTCGATAAATCAGAATTTTCAAAACAAAATATTGATTTCAGATTGGTTTTAGTTGGAATTGAATGAGTTTAGGACGTTTGTTTGGTTGGCTTAGTTAGTTTAGGTTCATTAAATTCATCGGATTGAGGTATTTATGATAGTTTCTATATATTTATATCATTATATATTTTCATATATATATATATATATATATATATATATATATATATATATATATATATATATATATATATATATACATATATATATATATATATATATATATATATATATATATATATATATATACATATATATATATATATATATATATATATATATATATATATATATATATATATATACATATATGTATATATATATATATATATATATATATATATATATATATATATATATATATATATATATATATATATACATATATATATATATATATATATATATATATATATATATATATATATATATATATATACATATATATATATATGAATATATATATATATATATAGATATATATATATATATATATATATATATATATATATATACATATATGTATATATATATATATATATATATATATATATATTTATATATATATATATATATATATATATATATATATATATATATATATATATATATATATATACATATAATAATATATACTCACTGCGACCTACCTGATTCACCTATCCATAATTTCAATCGTTCTATGGTCTAAATTGGTTCTAAATCGGTTCTGAATCGATGCTACCTGTTGATCATATTACAATAGCTCCATTGGATGTGAAATTAGAATGCACAAAATGTTTATTAAAATTTGAATTTCTAATTAAAGGGTAAATAAAGGTTTATTTAAGTAATTTGTATCATTTTTGCGCTCAAAGTGGAAATTTTTGTGTTATTCGGGGTGCATATTTTTTCTATATTTATCCCCCTTGGTTATTCTAACGGTGGTGGTTCTCAAAATTTCAAAATATTTCTTTCAAAATTGGTTGGACCGATTACGCCACTTACTATGTTATTATGTGTACAGTGTATGCCAAGTTTCATCAAAAATATTTTAAAAAATGTGTGTGACGCGAACAATCTTTCTGTTTTGCTTTGTTTTGTTCTCCCAATATAATTGAGTCTTCGCTTCGCTCGCCCATTGATTTTGTCAATGGCTCGGCACTAGACTGCTTTTGTCATACCAATAATTTTGATTTTTGAAAATCTCAGTTCATTTAAATTTCGATCTCGAATTGATTTATCTCGTATGAATCTCTAATCAGTCGAATCGATAGTGGTAGATCGATAGTGGTAATTTTTTTGAAGGACATATTTTAGACTATAGGCCTAGAGAGTAGACATTTGTGATTTATTACTTATATCGGGGGGTTAGCATCAAACCAGCCTCTTGAAATGTATGTCTTATATTGTGATCAGTTGGAAGTGTAAAATGTATGGTTTTATAACCATTTTCATGTGTATCAACTTCAGTTGTAAATATTGATCTAGTGATGTCAAAGTGAGGTTAGGTTTGCATTGTTTTCCATTTCAAAATGCCAACCACAACTAACGCAGAGCCTGATGTCCCCACTGGTAATTAGTCTCTCAATACTTCCTCATTTACATACTCTTCACATTTCCATGTTGGCATTCAGTGTTCATACGAACCTATCTTTCTAGGGGACTGTCGTAGTATCACAGACAGCGTCGGCAGCCACAGTGACACGTCGGTTCATACGGCAGTCACTCACCAGCAACGGCCGCGGATGGATGTAGTCTGCGTATTGGACCTCAACCAACCAGAACATCTCGCGCAGAGAAAGCGAGCACTTGATGAAGTTAGACAAGCTTGCTCGCTTGTCAATGCTAACTTGAATCACATCCAGGTAGGCTTAAATACAACGAACAACGAAACAACAACGAAGATGACAATTTCCTTATTATAGGCTAATAGGAAATGGTTGTAGCCTCCAGTGGTCTGATTTCAGATGTACAATCAGCTCATCTAAAGAATTTACCATGTAGGCCTATAATGAGAGGCTAGGCCCTTACCGTACTTGAACCTAGTGGTACAGAACAAGATTTGTGTTATGGTTTTGTATCTTTTTATTGTAGGCCTATAGTATCTACAAACTCAATACTGGTAGGCCTACCCTTAATGTCCGTACTCAGTGCCGTTAGGAATGACCGTAGAAACTATTTTTCTTTGATCATATCAATGATCATGTGACTATTAAGCATACAATTAGGCCTATGCCTACATTATGGCACGGTACGGGTTGCATTGATGAAAATTCTCAATATTACGTCAGAGTAGGACCTATTACTGGGAAAAATAGTGTCAGGTGAATGCACCGAAAGTAAAATAATATGTTGAAATGATATAGGCTCATCTCAATTTTTGCTCAAAAAACAATTCAGTCGTTTTTATACGCCTAGACCTACCGTTTCCATTTGTCAGTTGAGGTCAGTCATGATTATCAGCACATAGGCCTCCACAATTAATAGTTTCCACTCCTTTTTTTACAGTTTGAAAAGCTTGATTTTGGTGAAACGAACGTCCTCGACACGTTCTACAACGCAGACGTCGCCGTTGTTGACTTGTCTGTTCAGCTTCAACAGAGTTCTCTGTTTTACCACTTGGGTGTTCGTGAGAGCTTCGGAATGAAGGAGAATATATTGTTGTACAATGATTATGATAACGAGGCAACATTAAGGTAAGAAACGTGTAACGACTGTTGTTGGGCTACAATTGGTGATGCGATGGAATTTATCACCGAGCTCACTCGATAAACTACCGGGTGGTAATCAAGCGTGAAGTTGAGGATCTCTGACAGATGAGCTGGGACATCTTGGATCTTGATTCGGACCCACTGAAGATTTTATTTTTACGATCAGTCGATTAGTGGAAAATTAAAGTGCGGTACGGCCATTCCTCATCGCGTCCTAGATCGCCTTTTCGATGTCAAAATCATCCATTAGGAGGTGCCGTAGATATTCTGCGTACGTCTCAAAATCGAGTAATGAATTGATGCGCATTGCTCAATGATATTTCACTGCTAGTGCAAACAAACATTGACTTGTACTTATAACTCATCAGGCCTGATGATGTGGATGTTCCGGAGAGAAACTTACTATGTAAAGAGGTTCTACTGTACTAATTTTATAAATATCCGTATACCGGTACGAAGTGTGCATTCAAACTCAGACATTTCCCTGAAGGGTGTAGGTCTACGTAACGTGTAACGCGCATAACATTTTAAATTCAATGTGTTAATGTGCGTGCTAGATGATAACGTAGCATGTTGATGCGCGTAACGTTTCAACGCACCTATGTGTTAACGCGCAAGACCTATCAACGTGAGTTAACGGTTTAACGTGTGTAACGTGTTAACGCACGTGACGTGTTAACGTGAGTGACCTGTTAACGCTTGTAACGTGTTAAAACTTGTAACGTGTTAACGCTTGTAACGTGTTAACGCTTGTAACGTGTTAACGCTTGTAACGTGTTCCAGACTGAAGCTGTCGTGCGGCAGCTACACGTTCGTGTCGTACCGACTGGTCGAGTGCGGGACGTGCGTAGCGACCAACCCGGCCGCGTCAAGATTGGCGGGAGAGGAGGGAACTATCGACCCCAAGCAACATCTCACCATCAAGCTGAGGAAACTCTTCCAGGACGTGGAAGTGCAGTCCAAGTGAGAACAGACGTTCAATACTAGCTTTAATCAATCCATCGTCAACACACTGGAGAAATTATCTCAATAAATAATTTAAAACTCAATTCACTTGACCGTTATTGTTAGGCCTCAAATACAAATTCGGCGCAATATAACTACGTCGTTGACGCGCCATTAAACCTTGAAATTCAATTCAAATTCGAATAAAAAGTATGAAAATTGCGAAAATAATGATCAATTCAAGGAATTTCCTCGGAACTGTTTCGAATCATCGAATCCAAAATCAGTGGTGAAGCAATGGAAGGGTCGGAAATATCATCATTTCTGCACCCAGATAACCAACTTAGTTGGGCGGGGGGGTGTTCCCACCGTTGTTCACTACCAGGGCAGTCTTCTAAATTCTCGGTTGCTGCCATTTCCGAGACTCGCATCTACTCACCCTCTTCCTTTTTCTTCCTCTTCACAACTCTTATCTCCTGCAACTTCTTCTCTTGCTACAAACTCCCTCCACCGTTCTCTATTCTCCCACCATTTCTCTTCTTTCACTCGTCCCCATTCCTCCCCTCGATTCGCTACTCCATTCACAACTCCCTGCACTGCCACCGTTCTCTATTCTCCCACCATTTCTCTCCTTTCACTCGTCCCCATTCCTCCCCTCGATTCGCTACTCCATTCACAACTCCCTGCACTGCCACCGTTCTCTATTCTCCCACCATTTCTCTCCTTTCACTCGTCCCCATTCCTCCCCTTGATTCGCTACTCCATTCACAACTCCCTGCTGCCACCGTTCTCTATTCTCCCACCATTTCTCTCCTTTCACTCGTCCCCATTCCTCCCCTTGATTCGCTACTCCATTCACAACTCCCTGCTGCCACCGTTCTCTATTCTCCCACCATTTCTCTCCTTTCACTCGTCCCCATTCCTGCCCTTGATTCGCTACTCCATTCACAACTCCCTGCACTGCCACCGTTCTCTATTCTCCCACCATTTCTCTCCTTTCACTCGTCCCCATTCCTCCCCTTGATTCGCTACTCCATTCACAACTCCCCGCTGCCACCGTTCTCTATTCTCCCACCATTTCTCTTCTTTCACTCGTCCCCATTCCTCCCCTCGATTCGCTACTCCATTCACAACTCCCTGCACTGCCACCGTTCTCTATTCTCCCACCATTTCTCTCCTTTCACTCGTCCCCATTCCTCCCCTTGATTCGCTACTCCATTCACAACTCCCTGCTGCCACCGTTCTCTATTCTCCCACCATTTCTCTCCTTTCACTCGTCCCCATTCCTCCCCTTGATTCGCTACTCCATTCACAACTCCCTGCTGCCACCGTTCTCTATTCTCCCACCATTTCTCTCCTTTCACTCGTCCCCATTCCTCCCCTTGATTCGCTACTCCATTCACAACTCCCTGCTGCCACCGTTCTCTATTCTCCCACCATTTCTCTCCTTTCACTCGTCCCCATTCCTCCCCTTGATTCGCTACTCCATTCACAACTCCCTGCTGCCACCGTTCTCTATTCTCCCACCATTTCTCTCCTTTCACTCGTCCCCATTCCTCCCCTTGATTCGCTACTCCATTCACAACTCCCTGCACTGCCACCGTTCTCTATTCTCCCACCATTTCTCTCCTTTCACTCGTCCCCATTCCTCCCCTTGATTCGCTACTCCATTCACAACTCCCTGCACTGCCACCGTTCTCTATTCTCCCAACTCTGAATATTGGTTGAAATATTAGTTAAAATTACGAGTTAGCTAGAATTCGAATTAATTATATTAATTCACATTGGAATGTCTTCTCCTTCAGCCGGAGACCGACTTCAAGTTCAAAATATGTCCAATTTTGGATGAACCGAGTTTGGAATTTGTATTTTATTTATTTTTCATTTTATTTATTCATTTATTTTCTATATTTCTTATTCATTTTATTTTTATTTTATTTTTTTTAAATTTTTTTTTTTTTAATTTTTTTTTTTTTTGTTTCTATTTTTTTTTTTATTCATTTTTTTTTTATTTTCCATTTTTTCACTGTAATGACTAATGAATAAGATATATTCGAGGTAATTGAATCTGTCCCAGGGCCCACATGAAAGAGAAGTTCTTGGCGGACCTACGCAAGGCGCGCGAGCTCTACACTGGAGAGGAGCTGTCCAAAGTTCTGCACAACATGCGCAAGCGGCTAGACGACCCCAACGTGCTGTCGGGCGAGGTCGTTCTCAACGTTCTCATATCGTTCCGCGAGATCCAGGACTACGACGCGATGGTACTGCTCGTGGACGACCTCAAGACGATACCGACCAAGACCAACTACGTGTCGACAAACGCCATATGCTACTTGTACGCGTTCGCTCTCAACAGGTGGGAACTAACGAGATTCGGTTTGGGGGGAAAAATACGTCGACTTTGGTTTTCGAGGCTTGCGCCACGATGTAGTGATACCAACCTATTTCATCATAATATAAAGAAGGTGTACCGACTCACATACTAATCACATGGACAGTATTACTTGCGGTCAGTTCGGAGCCAAAGGTCCCGATTACCTGTCACGATTTAGCGGATTCCCTTGTGAACCAGATGTAGATAAGAGTGGCTACGGTACCGGTGACATTGTTGTTCGATATAAAGGCAATAGTTGCGCTACGAGCAATTGGGACCCTGGACTCAGATTCTGATCCTGGTAATACCTTCTTTATATTATGTTGAAGTATGTTGGTATCATTACATCGTGCTAGCGCTGCTGTGGGAAAAGGAAGGTCCCTCTGGGAGAGATAGATGAAGAAAGAGAGAGAGAGAGAGAGAGAGAGAGAGAGAGAGAGAGAGAGAGATAGAGAGAGAGAGAGAGAGAGAGAGAGAGAGAGAGAGAGAGAGAGAGAGAGAGAGAGAGAGAGAGAGAGAGAGAGAGAGAGAGAGAGAGACAGAGATAGATGAAGTAAGAGAGAGAGAGAGAGAGAGAGAGAGAGAGAGAGAGAGAGAGAGAGAGAGAGAGAGAGAGAGAGAGAGAGAGAGAGAGAGAGAGAGAGAGAGAGAGAGAGGAAACTTATTAATGTATTCAATGGTCTGGAAGTGTGAAGAATTTCTCGTGATAACATAACCACAATTTGAGGTGTAAAGCCTATGACGTCGTCACGGCGCTCGACAGTAAACGTGTTCATGTTGCAGCTAGCACGAAGCATGTTACACCTAGCACGAAGCAGGAGAGTAAACGTGTTTGTGCGCTGAGTGCATGTTACCTGTTGCTCAAAGCATGTTGCAGCTAGCACGAAGCATGTTACACCTAGCACGAAGCAGGAGAGTAAACGTGTTTGTGCGCTGAGTGCATGTTACCTGTTGCTCAAAGCATGTTGCACCTAGCACGAAGCAGGAGAGTAAACGTGTTTGTGCGCTGAGTGCATGTTACCTGTTGCTCAAAGCATGTTGCACCTAGCACGAAGCAGGACAGTAAACGTGTTTGTGCGCTGAGTGCATGTTACCTGTTGCTCAAAGCATGTTGCACCTAGCACGAAGCATGTTACACCTAGCACGAAGCAGGAGAGTAAACGTGTTTGTGCGCTGAGTGCATGTTACCTGTTGCTCAAAGCATGTTGCACCTAGCACGAAGCAGGAGAGTAAACGTGTTTGTGCGCTGAGTGCATGTTACCTGTTGCTCAAAGCATGTTGCACCTAGCACGAAGCAGGAGAGTAAACGTGTTTGTGCGCTGAGTGCATGTTACCTGTTGCTCAAAGCATGTTGCACCTAGCACGAAGCAGGAGAGTAAACGTGTTTGTGCGCTGAGTGCATGTTACCTGTTGCTCAAAGCATGTTACACCTAGCACGAAGCAGGAGAGTAAACGTGTTTGTGCGCTGAGTGCATGTTACCTGTTGCTCAAAGCATGTTGCACCTAGCACGAAGCAGGACAGTAAACGTGTTTGTGCGCTGAGTGCATGTTACCTGTTGCTCAAAGCATGTTGCACCTAGCACGAAGCATGTTACACCTAGCACGAAGCAGGAGAGTAAACGTGTTTGTGCGCTGAGTGCATGTTACCTGTTGCTCAAAGCATGTTGCACCTAGCACGAAGCAGGAGAGTAAACGTGTTTGTGCGCTGAGTGCATGTTACCTGTTGCTCAAAGCATGTTGCACCTAGCACGAAGCAGGAGAGTAAACGTGTTTGTGCGCTGAGTGCATGTTACCTGTTGCTCAAAGCATGTTGCACCTAGCACGAAGCAGGAGAGTAAACGTGTTTGTGCGCTGAGTGCATGTTACCTGTTGCTCAAAGCATGTTACACCTAGCACGAAGCAGGAGAGTAAACGTGTTTGTGCGCTGAGTGCATGTTACCTGTTGCTCAAAGCATGTTGCACCTAGCACGAAGCAGGAGAGTAAACGTGTTTGTGCGCTGAGTGCATGTTACCTGTTGCTCAAAGCATGTTACACCTAGCACGAAGCAGGAGAGTAAACGTGTTTGTGCGCTGAGTGCATGTTACCTGTTGCTCAAAGCATGTTGCACCTAGCACGAAGCAGGAGAGTAAACGTGTTTGTGCGCTGAGTGCATGTTACCTGTTGCTCAAAGCATGTTGCAGCTAGCACGAAGCATGTTACACCTAGCACGAAGCAGGAGAGTAAACGTGTTTGTGCGCTGAGTGCATGTTACCTGTTGCTCAAAGCATGTTGCACCTAGCACGAAGCATGTTACACCTAGCACGAAGCAGGAGAGTAAACGTGTTTGTGCGCTGAGTGCATGTTACCTGTTGCTCAAAGCATGTTGCAGCTAGCACGAAGCATGTTACACCTAGCACGAAGCAGGAGAGTAAACGTGTTTGTGCGCTGAGTGCATGTTACCTGTTGCTCAAAGCATGTTGCAGCTAGCACGAAGCATGTTACACCTAGCACGAAGCAGGAGAGTAAACGTGTTTGTGCGCTGAGTGCATGTTACCTGTTGCTCAAAGCATGTTGCACCTAGCACGAAGCATGTTACACCTAGCACGAAGCAGGAGAGTAAACGTGTTTGTGCGCTGAGTGCATGTTACCTGTTGCTCAAAGCATGTTGCACCTAGCACGAAGCATGTTACACCTAGCACGAAGCGGGAGAGTAAACGTGTTTGTGCGCTGAGTGCATGTTACCTGTTGCTCAAAGCATGTTGCACCTAGCACGAAGCATGTTACACCTAGCACGAAGCAGGAGAGTAAACGTGTTTGTGCGCTGAGTGCATGTTACCTGTTGCTCAAAGCATGTTGCACCTAGCACGAAGCGGGAGAGTAAACGTGTTTGTGCGCTGAGTGCATGTTACCTGTTGCTCAAAGCATGTTACACCTAGCACGAAGCAGGAGAGTAAACGTGTTTGTGCGCTGAGTGCATGTTACCTGTTGCTCAAAGCATGTTGCACCTAGCACGAAGCAGGAGAGTAAACGTGTTTGTGCGCTGAGTGCATGTTACCTGTTGCTCAAAGCATGTTGCACCTAGCACGAAGCAGGAGAGTAAACGTGTTTGTGCGCTGAGTGCATGTTACCTGTTGCTCAAAGCATGTTACACCTAGCACGAAGCAGGAGAGTAAACGTGTTTGTGCGCTGAGTGCATGTTACCTGTTGCTCAAAGCATGTTACACCTAGCACGAAGCAGGAGAGTAAACGTGTTTGTGCGCTGAGTGCATGTTACCTGTTGCTCAAAGCATGTTGCACCTAGCACGAAGCAGGAGAGTAAACGTGTTTGTGCGCTGAGTGCATGTTACCTGTTGCTCAAAGCATGTTACACCTAGCACGAAGCAGGAGAGTAAACGTGTTTGTGCGCTGAGTGCATGTTACCTGTTGCTCAAAGCATGTTGCACCTAGCACGAAGCAGGAGAGTAAACGTGTTTGTGCGCTGAGTGCATGTTACCTGTTGCTCAAAGCATGTTGCACCTAGCACGAAGCATGTTACACCTAGCACGAAGCAGGAGAGTAAACGTGTTTGTGCGCTGAGTGCATGTTACCTGTTGCTCAAAGCATGTTGCACCTAGCACGAAGCGGGAGAGTAAACGTGTTTGTGCGCTGAGTGCATGTTACCTGTTGCTCAAAGCATGTTGCACCTAGCACGAAGCAGGAGAGTAAACGTGTTTGTGCGCTGAGTGCATGTTACCTGTTGCTCAAAGCATGTTGCACCTAGCACGAAGCGGGAGAGTAAACGTGTTTGTGCGCTGAGTGCATGTTACCTGTTGCTCAAAGCATGTTGCACCTAGCACGAAGCAGGAGAGTAAACGTGTTTGTGCGCTGAGTGCATGTTACCTGTTGCTCAAAGCATGTTGCACCTAGCACGAAGCAGGAGAGTAAACGTGTTTGTGCGCTGAGTGCATGTTACCTGTTGCTCAAAGCATGTTACACCTAGCACGAAGCAGGAGAGTAAACGTGTTTGTGCGCTGAGTGCATGTTACCTGTTGCTCAAAGCATGTTGCACCTAGCACGAAGCAGGAGAGTAAACGTGTTTGTGCGCTGAGTGCATGTTACCTGTTGCTCAAAGCATGTTGCACCTAGCACGAAGCAGGAGAGTAAACGTGTTTGTGCGCTGAGTGCATGTTACCTGTTGCTCAAAGCATGTTGCACCTAGCACGAAGCAGGAGAGTAAACGTGTTTGTGCGCTGAGTGCATGTTACCTGTTGCTCAAAGCATGTTGCACCTAGCACGAAGCAGGAGAGTAAACGTGTTTGTGCGCTGAGTGCATGTTACCTGTTGCTCAAAGCATGTTGCACCTAGCACGAAGCAGGAGAGTAAACGTGTTTGTGCGCTGAGTGCATGTTACCTGTTGCTCAAAGCATGTTGCACCTAGCACGAAGCAGGAGAGTAAACGTGTTTGTGCGCTGAGTGCATGTTACCTGTTGCTCAAAGCATGTTGCACCTAGCACGAAGCAGGAGAGTAAACGTGTTTGTGCGCTGAGTGCATGTTACCTGTTGCTCAAAGCATGTTGCACCTAGCACGAAGCAGGAGAGTAAACGTGTTTGTGCGCTGAGCGCATGTTACCTGTTGCTCAAAGCATGTTGCACCTAGCACGAAGCAGGAGAGTAAACGTGTTTGTGCGCTGAGTGCATGTTACCTGTTGCTCAAAGCATGTTGCACCTAGCACGAAGCAGGAGAGTAAACGTGTTTGTGCGCTGAGTGCATGTTACCTGTTGCTCAAAGCATGTTGCACCTAGCACGAAGCAGGAGAGTAAACGTGTTTGTGCGCTGAGTGCATGTTACCTGTTGCTCAAAGCATGTTGCACCTAGCACGAAGCAGGAGAGTAAACGTGTTTGTGCGCTGAGTGCATGTTACCTGTTGCTCAAAGCATGTTGCACCTAGCACGAAGCAGGAGAGTAAACGTGTTTGTGCGCTGAGTGCATGTTACCTGTTGCTCAAAGCATGTTGCACCTAGCACGAAGCAGGAGAGTAAACGTGTTTGTGCGCTGAGTGCATGTTACCTGTTGCTCAAAGCATGTTGCACCTAGCACGAAGCAGGAGAGTAAACGTGTTTGTGCGCTGAGTGCATGTTACCTGTTGCTCAAAGCATGTTACACCTAGCACGAAGCAGGAGAGTAAACGTGTTTGTGCGCTGAGTGCATGTTACCTGTTGCTCAAAGCATGTTGCACCTAGCACGAAGCAGGAGAGTAAACGTGTTTGTGCGCTGAGTGCATGTTACCTGTTGCTCAAAGCATGTTGCACCTAGCACGAAGCAGGAGAGTAAACGTGTTTGTGCGCTGAGTGCATGTTACCTGTTGCTCAAAGCATGTTGCACCTAGCACGAAGCAGGAGAGTAAACGTGTTTGTGCGCTGAGTGCATGTTACCTGTTGCTCAAAGCATGTTACACCTAGCACGAAGCAGGAGAGTAAACGTGTTTGTGCGCTGAGTGCATGTTACCTGTTGCTCAAAGCATGTTGCACCTAGCACGAAGCAGGAGAGTAAACGTGTTTGTGCGCTGAGTGCATGTTACCTGTTGCTCAAAGCATGTTGCACCTAGCACGAAGCAGGAGAGTAAACGTGTTTGTGCGCTGAGTGCATGTTACCTGTTGCTCAAAGCATGTTACACCTAGCACGAAGCAGGAGAGTAAACGTGTTTGTGCGCTGAGTGCATGTTACCTGTTGCTCAAAGCATGTTGCACCTAGCACGAAGCGGGAGAGTAAACGTAGATACCCAATGATTCCCGCCTCGTTCCAGACGCAACAAGGAGGGAGACCGGGAGACGGCGCTGCACGTGATAGAGAAGGCTCTGGAGCGCAAGGAGAACCACGTCCCGGACATCATCTGCCTGTGCGGCCGGATCTACAAGGACAAGTTCGTCGAGTCCCGGCACTGCGACCAGGACAGCCTGAACAGCGCGATACACTGGTACCGCAAGGGATTCGACGTGCAGCCTAACGAGTACGCCGGCATCAACCTCGCTACTCTGCTCGTCATCGCGGGCAACGAGTTCTCCAAGTCCGAGGAGCTGCAGCATATCGGTGCGTTACGCTCTAGCACTCTAGCACTCTACGTGACTCTGGCACTCTAGCTCCAGCACAATAGCACTCCACGTCAATCTAGCCTCTAGCACTCTAGCTCTAGCACAATAGCTTTAGCACTCTACGTCAATATAGCCTCTAGCACTCTACGTCAATATAGCCTCTAGCACTCTAGCTCTAGCACAATAGCTTTAGCATTCTACGTCAATATAGCCTCTAGCACTCTGGCTCTAGCACTCTACGTCACACTAGCACTCTAGCTTCAGCACTCTACGTCAATATAGCCTCTAGCACTCTGGCTCTAGCACTCTAGCACTCTACGTCACACTAGCACTCTAGCTTCAGCACTCTACGTCAATATAGCCTCTAGCACTCTGGCTCTAGCACACTAGCACTCTACGTCAAGCTAGCCTCTAGCACTCTGGCTCTAGCACAATAGCTTTAGCACTCTATGTCAATCTAGCCTCTAGCACTCTAGCTCTAGCACAATAGCTTTAGCACTCTACGTCAATATAGCCTCTAGCACTCTAGCTTTAGCACTCTACGTCAATATAGCCTCTAGCACTCTGGCTCTAGCACTCTAGCACTCTACGTCAAGCTAGCCTCTAGCACTCTAGCTTGGCTACGTCAATATAATTACGTCAATATAATTACGTCAATATAATTACGTCAATATAATAGCCTATCAATACGTCAATATAATTACGTCAATATAATTACGTCAATATAATTACGTCAATATAATAGCCTATCAATACGTCAATATAATTACGTCAATATAATTACGTCAATATAATAGCCTATCAATACGTCAATATAATTACGTCAATATAATTACGTCAATATAATTACGTCAATATAATAGCCTATCAATACGTCAATATAATTACGTCAATATAATTACGTCAATATAATAGCCTATCAATACGTCAATATAATTACGTCAATATAATTATGTCAATATAATTACGTCAATATAATAGCCTATCATTACGTCAATATAATTACGTCAATATAATTATGTCAATATAATTACGTCAATATAATTATGTCAATATAATTACGTCAATATAATAGCCTATCAATACGTCAATATAATTATGTCAATATAATTACGTCAATATAATAGCCTATCAATACGTCAATATAATTACGTCAATATAATTATGTCAATATAATTACGTCAATATAATAGCCTATCAATACGTCAATATAATTACGTCAATATAATTACGTCAATATAATAGCCTATCAATACGTCAATATAATTACGTCAATATAATTACGTCAATATAATAGCCTATCAATACGTCAATATAATTACGTCAATATAATTATGTCAATATAATTACGTCAATATAATAGCCTATCATTACGTCAATATAATTACGTCAATATAATTATGTCAATATAATTACGTCAATATAATTATGTCAATATAATTACGTCAATATAATAGCCTATCAATACGTCAATATAATTATGTCAATATAATTACGTCAATATAATAGCCTATCAATACGTCAATATAATTACGTCAATATAATTATGTCAATATAATTACGTCAATATAATAGCCTATCAATACGTCAATATAATTACGTCAATATAATTACGTCAATATAATTACGTCAATATAATAGCCTATCAATACGTCAATATAATTACGTCAATATAATTACGTCAATATAATTACGTCAATATAATAGCCTATCAATACGTCAATATAATTACGTCAATATAATTACGTCAATATAATAGCCTATCAATACGTCAATATAATTACGTCAATATAATTACGTCAATATAATTACGTCAATATAATAGCCTATCAATACGTCAATATAATTACGTCAATATAATTACGTCAATATAATAGCCTATCAATACGTCAATATAATTACGTCAATATAATTATGTCAATATAATTACGTCAATATAATAGCCTATCATTACGTCAATATAATTACGTCAATATAATTATGTCAATATAATTACGTCAATATAATTATGTCAATATAATTACGTCAATATAATAGCCTATCAATACGTCAATATAATTATGTCAATATAATTACGTCAATATAATAGCCTATCAATACGTCAATATAATTACGTCAATATAATTATGTCAATATAATTACGTCAATATAATAGCCTATCAATACGTCAATATAATTACGTCAATATAATTACGTCAATATAATAGCCTATCAATACGTCAATATAATTACGTCAATATAATTACGTCAATATAATAGCCTATCAATACGTCAATATAATTACGTCAATATAATTATGTCAATATAATTACGTCAATATAATAGCCTATCATTACGTCAATATAATTACGTCAATATAATTATGTCAATATAATTACGTCAATATAATTATGTCAATATAATTACGTCAATATAATAGCCTATCAATACGTCAATATAATTATGTCAATATAATTACGTCAATATAATAGCCTATCAATACGTCAATATAATTACGTCAATATAATTATGTCAATATAATTACGTCAATATAATAGCCTATCAATACGTCAATATAATTACGTCAATATAATTACGTCAATATAATTACGTCAATATAATAGCCTATCAATACGTCAATATAATTACGTCAATATAATTACGTCAATATAATTACGTCAATATAATTATGTCAATATAATTACGTCAATATAATAGCCTATCAATACGTCAATATAATTACGTCAATATAATTATGTCAATATAATTACGTCAATATAATTATGTCAATATAATTACGTCAATATAATAGCCTATCAATACGTCAATATAATTATGTCAATATAATTACGTCAATATAATAGCCTATCAATACGTCAATATAATTACGTCAATATAATTATGTCAATATAATTACGTCAATATAATAGCCTATCAATACGTCAATATAATTACGTCAATATAATTACGTCAATATAATTACGTCAATATAATAGCCTATCAATACGTCAATATAATTACGTCAATATAATTATGTCAATATAATTACGTCAATATAATAGCCTATCAATATGTCAATATAATTACGTCAATATAATTATGTCAATATAATTACGTCAATATAATTATGTCAATATAATTACGTCAATATAATAGCCTATCAATACGTCAATATAATTACGTCAATATAATTATGTCAATATAATTACGTCAATATAATAGCCTATCATTACGTCAATATAATTACGTCAATATAATTATGTCAATATAATTACGTCAATATAATTATGTCAATATAATTACGTCAATATAATAGCCTATCAATACGTCAATATAATTATGTCAATATAATTACGTCAATATAATAGCCTATCAATACGTCAATATAATTACGTCAATATAATTATGTCAATATAATTACGTCAATATAATAGCCTATCAATACGTCAATATAATTACGTCAATATAATTACGTCAATATAATAGCCTATCAATACGTCAATATAATTACGTCAATATAATTACGTCAATATAATAGCCTATCAATACGTCAATATAATTACGTCAATATAATTATGTCAATATAATTACGTCAATATAATAGCCTATCATTACGTCAATATAATTACGTCAATATAATTATGTCAATATAATTACGTCAATATAATTATGTCAATATAATTACGTCAATATAATAGCCTATCAATACGTCAATATAATTATGTCAATATAATTACGTCAATATAATAGCCTATCAATACGTCAATATAATTACGTCAATATAATTATGTCAATATAATTACGTCAATATAATAGCCTATCAATACGTCAATATAATTACGTCAATATAATTACGTCAATATAATTACGTCAATATAATAGCCTATCAATACGTCAATATAATTACGTCAATATAATTACGTCAATATAATTACGTCAATATAATAGCCTATCAATACGTCAATATAATTACGTCAATATAATTACGTCAATATAATAGCCTATCAATACGTCAATATAATTACGTCAATATAATTATGTCAATATAATTACGTCAATATAATAGCCTATCATTACGTCAATATAATTACGTCAATATAATTATGTCAATATAATTACGTCAATATAATTATGTCAATATAATTACGTCAATATAATAGCCTATCAATACGTCAATATAATTATGTCAATATAATTACGTCAATATAATAGCCTATCAATACGTCAATATAATTACGTCAATATAATTATGTCAATATAATTACGTCAATATAATAGCCTATCAATACGTCAATATAATTACGTCAATATAATTACGTCAATATAATAGCCTATCAATACGTCAATATAATTACGTCAATATAATTACGTCAATATAATAGCCTATCAATACGTCAATATAATTACGTCAATATAATTATGTCAATATAATTACGTCAATATAATAGCCTATCATTACGTCAATATAATTACGTCAATATAATTATGTCAATATAATTACGTCAATATAATTATGTCAATATAATTACGTCAATATAATAGCCTATCAATACGTCAATATAATTATGTCAATATAATTACGTCAATATAATAGCCTATCAATACGTCAATATAATTACGTCAATATAATTATGTCAATATAATTACGTCAATATAATAGCCTATCAATACGTCAATATAATTACGTCAATATAATTACGTCAATATAATTACGTCAATATAATAGCCTATCAATACGTCAATATAATTACGTCAATATAATTACGTCAATATAATTACGTCAATATAATTATGTCAATATAATTACGTCAATATAATAGCCTATCAATACGTCAATATAATTACGTCAATATAATTATGTCAATATAATTACGTCAATATAATTATGTCAATATAATTACGTCAATATAATAGCCTATCAATACGTCAATATAATTATGTCAATATAATTACGTCAATATAATAGCCTATCAATACGTCAATATAATTACGTCAATATAATTATGTCAATATAATTACGTCAATATAATAGCCTATCAATACGTCAATATAATTACGTCAATATAATTACGTCAATATAATTACGTCAATATAATAGCCTATCAATACGTCAATATAATTACGTCAATATAATTATGTCAATATAATTACGTCAATATAATAGCCTATCAATATGTCAATATAATTACGTCAATATAATTATGTCAATATAATTACGTCAATATAATTATGTCAATATAATTACGTCAATATAATAGCCTATCAATACGTCAATATAATTACGTCAATATAATTATGTCAATATAATTACGTCAATATAATTATGTCAATATAATTACGTCAATATAATAGCCTATCAATACGTCAATATAATTTTGAGTCGAGTTCAGGTTTGAGAAAAAATCGCAAGTTTTTTCATTTCCTCTTTTTTTTTTTTTTTTTTTCATTTATTCATTCCCACGTTGACACAGTCTTGCCCGACGCTTGTTGTCCCGCAGGAATGGTCCTGAACAACCTGATCGGCAAGAAGGGCAGCCTGGCGTCCCTCAAGGAGTACTGGGACGTGGCCACCTTCTTCGAGATCAGCGTGCTGGCCGAGGACTACGCCAAGGCCGTCCAGGCGGCCGAGTGCATGTTCAACCTGAAACCCCCCAACTGGTACCTCAAGTCCACCGTCGGCAACATCGCGCTCATCGACAGGTTCCGGAAGAAGAGCGACGACGCGGAGGCGGCCCCGGAAGAGCAGGTGTTCCAGTTCTGGATGGATTACTTCGTGGAGGCGACCAAGTCGGAGGTCGGGGACATCATAAGATTCCCGGTAAATAACGTTGAGGGGTCGGGCGTATCGTTTATTGGATGAGCGTAGCGAACACTCCATCCCGCTCTTATTTGACAAAGAGATTGGTCACGCGCACGACACTCGTGAAAAAATGACCCCCGTATTGTTTATCACCGAACTGTTCTTTACGAAACTGGACTCAACCACGATTATTATTATTATATAGAGCTTTGTCTGTGTGTTTTTTTTTTTGTGGGCACTGCACAGGTTGACATGAAACTCTTTTCGTACAGGCTAACTCATCCAACTCAGAACTGTATAGTTTTTGGCATGAATCGGTCGGACCAATTTTGAGAAATATCATCTCAAAGTTTCTGAAAACCCCATAAGATTAGGCTGGGCAAAAAATGTTGAAAAACAAATTCTCTCCAGAAAAATAAAAAAAATAATCTGAACGTGTAGGCCTAGACATGAATAATACACATTGACACCATTTTGTATGCAATTCAAACCTTTTGGCCTTTTGAAAATATTTTGTGTTGAAGCGCTAATGCAAGTGCTGCTTGCAGCTGCTTGAAGCGCTAATGAGGTGTTGGAGTGCTAATTAAATTTTGAAGCGCCAACAAAGTATTCAAGTGCTAACAAGGTGTTGAAGCGCTAACGAGGTGTTGAAGCGTTAGAGCGGTGTTGAAGCGCTGACAATGTGTTGAAGCACTAACAAGTTGTGAAAGCGTTAGAGCGGTGTTGGAGCACTAAGAAGGTGTTAAAGCACTAACGAAGTGTTGAAGCGCTAGAGCGGTGTTGAAGCACTAACAAGTTGTGAAAGCGTTGGAGCGGTGTTGGAGCACTAACAAGGTGTTAAAGCGATAACGAGGTGTTGAAGCGTTAGAGCGGTCTTAAAGCGCTGACAATGTGTTGAAGCGCTAACAAGTTGTGAAAGCGTTGGAGCAATGTTGAAGCGCTAACGAGGTGTTGGAGCGCTAACGAGTTGTCGAAGCGCTAACAAGGTGCTGCTTGCAGATGCTGGTGCTGGAGTCGAACAAGATCCTGATGCCGAGCTACGTGAACGTGAACCTCGGGGCCGAGGAGAAGTCGATCGAGATCTTCAACCTGTGCCTCGAGAGCATGAAGAACAACTGTCGACAGGTCCACGTGTTCCTGTTCACCGCGGCAACCATCCGCAGCGTCAGGTGAGACATTCCTCCCTTCCTTCCTCCCTTCCTTCCTTCCTCCCTCCACGTGTTCCTCCTCACCGCGGCAACCATCCGTAGCGTGAGGTGAGACATTCCTCCCTTCCTTCCTTCCTCCCTCCCTTCCTTCCTTCACGTGTTCCTGTTCACCGCGGCAACCATCCGTAGCGTGAGGTGAGACATTCCTCCCTTCCTTCCTTCCTCCCTCCCTTCCTTCCTTCACGTGTTCCTCTTCACCGCGGCAACCATCCGCAGCGTCAGGTGAGACATTCCTCCCTTCCTTCCTTCCTCCCTCCCTTCCTTCCTTCACGTGTTCCTGTTCACCGCGGCAACCATCCGCAGTGTGAGGTGAGACATTCCTTTCTCCCTTCCTTCCTCCCTCCTTTCCTTCCTCCCTCCCTTCCTCCCTCCTTTCATTCCTTCATCATTTCCTCCCTCCCCTCCTACCTTCCTTCCTCCCTTCATTTTTTCATCACTTCCTCCCATCATCCCTTCATTCCTCCTTTCATCCCTTCCTCCCTTCCTTCCTCCCTCCACGTGTTCCTGTTTGTCCCGTCAACCATACGCAACGTGAGGTGAGACATTCCTTACTCCCTTCCTTCATTTCTTCCTTCCTCCCTTCCCTCCTCCCTTCCCTCCCCCCTTCCTTCCTCCCCTCCTTCCTCCATCAATTCCTCCCATCATCCCTTCATTCCTTCCTCCCGTCATTGTGTATACTTTCAGGAAACAACTAATTGTAGGTAGTCCTAAATGCTCTGAAAAGATACATTAGCAGTTGAAAACTCGTGAAATAAAAATGCTAAACTCCCAGATCTCTCCAGGGACGATCTCGTAACGTGTTCCCGTTTGTTCCAGCCTGTACAAGCGGGACGAACGCTGCCTGTTCCTGTACGTGCACCTGAACTCGGACGACTTCCAGATGTTCTTCCCGTCGGTCCAGTGTCGTCAGCGGTTCTACGACCTGATCCTGGAGATGACGGCCGACCAGGAGGGCATGGTCACCGACCTGGACTCCGACCTGGCCACCGAGCAGATGAAGGTAGACGGCGGCCTGACCTCCAGGGGGCCTTGTAACTCCTTCTTGACATCCTTAAGAGTCTACGATTTAGCGAAATATCAGTTTTTTTTATGATAACTTTTGAACGGTATAAGATATCAAAATTGTAATACGCGTGAAACGCAGATGATTATAATGGCTTCAAGATGATGTGAGTTGTAACTATTCAAGTCATGTCTTTCATGTCATGTGACTGTGGTTGTTGCCTGTAGTTTTGAGGTTATGTAAGAGTGACTGTGGTTGTAGTTTTGAGGTTATGTAAGAGTGACTGTGGTTGTAGTTTCGAGGTTATGTAAGAGTGACTGTGGTTGTAGTTTCGAGGTTATGTAAGAGTGACTGTGGTTGTAGTTTCGAGGTTATGTAAGAGTGACTGTGGTTGTAGTTTTGAGGTTATGTAAGAGTGACTGTGGTTGTAGTTTTGAGGTTATGTAAGAGTGACTGTGGTTGTAGTTTTGAGGTTATGTAAGAGTGACTGTGGTTGTAGTTTTGAGGTTATGCAAGAGTGACTGTGGTTGTAGTTTTTAGGTTATGTAAGAGTGACTGTGGTTGTAGTTTTGAGGTTATGTAAGAGTGACTGTGGTTGTAGTTTTGAGGTTATGTAAGTGTGACTGTGGTTGTTGCCTGCAGTTTGAGTACGAGCTGGACGACCAGGGCAAGCGCACGGTGTTGGGCAAGGGGACGTATGGCGTGGTGTACGCGGCCCGGGATCTCAACACGCAGGTCCGGATCGCGGCCAAGGAGATCCCGGAGAGGAACCTCGGAGACGTCCAACCGCTACACGAGGAGATCAAGCTTCACTCCCAGCTGCGGCATCGTAACATCGTGCAGGTAAACCCTCGTTAGGCCACTGGCGCATTCGTGCGTCCTCACACTTTCCAATGCGTTGCATTTCATACGTCATATCGTCAGACTTGTACTGACGTTCACAATATGTGACATGTTATTAGTATGTAACGGTACCCTGTAACGTAACATTGGATGGCAAAAATATCGAGTGTTACTGTTACATAGAAGTGATCTTCCCACCTTTGCTTAGGCCTGTGCGAGTCTCGAAAGTTCGAGCAGAGATTGTGCTCGAACTCGACGCGAGTTGGCTGAGAGATTTGCTCGAAATTTCAAGTCTCGAATGTTTTTCGAGAATGAAATCACTAAACTTCACAAATCGCAATGTTTTAACTTTTTAGGTTAGGTTGTGATGTTGATGCCACCTAGAGGTAAGATGCATTGTACACTACCAACCTGAGAAAACAAAATCCCCCATATTTTTTTGCGCCCAGATCGCTCGTGTGCTTGTGTATCGGCCGTAATAAATGATTAATTTCTGATCCTACTTCTACTCTGCCAATCTTATTATTCCATTGTGCAAAGTCAACTTTAATTGTTCATTATGCTGATGTGTTAGTTAAGAGGCCGCAGGCGCTCGTATTTCACGCCGCAAACTCTCACGGCCGTAATTTTTGTGATATCAATATGAGTGTTTTTGCATTCTGTTAGTAATTTAGAAACGAAGGTTACCGTAAATACAGAATTTTGAACAAAAAATTTGTGATTTTTCAAATTCTTCAAATGGTAAATGGAAAAATTTCTAATTTACGAAAACTTAGATACATATTTTCTAATACCGAAAAAAAACATAGAATGTGAAATATATCAGAAGTGTGAGCTAGGGAATTAACGGCGTTTATGTGAATCTGAGTTCGGCGGGCTAGTCTATGGGTTGCGCCTAGCACGCGATGCATGTTAAACTCGAGTCTGAAGCGAGCGAATAACGAGTCCGTGTAGAGCGCCTGCGGCCTCTTAACTTACTTAATTTACTTATACTTATATAGGCCTACATGGCTTGCAAAACATTTAATTGAGAAAATAAATCTATTCTTGATGAAAGTTTTGTGAGCTAAAATAGTATGGGCTTATCTCATCGCTTGAATTTTCACTTCGAATTTACTTGCTCGCTCGAACTCGCTTGAAGAAAACTGCTCGAATATCTATTTTTGTATGCTTGCTCGAAATTTGCTCGAAACTCGAGCATAAACCTCTATGCTCGCTCGAACTCGCTCGAACTAATAAACGGCCTGCTCGCACAGCTCATGTACGCAGCGACATTGAAATGATTACGGTATTGCTATCGTACCTTGCGATCGTATGTCTAAACCTATACTAATAACCTGCGGAGACTGGGAACACTATTTTTGCTCCGTAATATTGTATTCTACCGTACGTCGGACGTTGACGTGAGCTTGTTGTGTCCGCCAGTACCTGGGCTCCGTATCGGAGGACGGGTTCTTCAAGATCTTCATGGAGCAGGTTCCGGGCGGCAGCCTGTCGCAGCTGCTCCGGTCCAAGTGGGGTCCGCTCAAGGCCAACGAGGGAACCATCTCGTACTACACCAAGCAGATCCTCCAGGGGCTCAAGTACCTCCACGACCAAAAGATCGTACACAGGGATATCAAAGGTACGTGCGTTGGTAGGCTTGACGTTGACCATCGCAAGGACGAGACTAAACCTGCCGTCTTGTATATTTTACTGTTCATATTTCATTATATCATATATATTCATTTATATGATGTTATTATATTCAAATATGTCGAAGCATTTAGATAATTTCATATAATATTATTTAATCCATGCTGTATATATCCATCGAATGGGAATAACGTCGAAGAAAGGGTTTTTGTATAACTGCTATAAATTGGTGACAGCATTGAGGTTATGTCTGACGTGCCCGGGCTAGTTCGAGGTTATGTTTGTATTGTATTGTATTGTATTTTTTATTCTCCGTTAGATTTGGTAGGCCTGCATGGTACAAATTTAGGATTCGTTGAACTAAAAATAAAACTAGACTAATTACACTTGAAAATTACGTGAAGTGTTACGATATATATATTTAGGGATAACATCGATTAATCGAGAATCGATTAAGAATCGATTCTGTTGTAAAACGATTCTCGAATCCAAAAATCGATTTTTCCAAAAAAAATTTTTTTTTTTTTGGTTCAGTGCTGTACTTCTTTACGTTGTGATAAGTGCTCATTTCATTGTCTATATTATTCTGTATTGTTGAGATATTACTATCTGGACAAAAGCTATCCCTTCGGTTACGTCTGACGGTGAACGTTGACGGAAATACCCAAATGGTACAGTTCAGTTCAAAGAAGTCTCTAGCAGCTATTTTTCACGTGAACGCCTTGAGAAGGTTGAAAAAAAAAAGTTCCAAATTACACTACTTTTTTGAAAAAACTTTTTTTGGAATTTTTTTTTTGATTTTTTTTTTTAATTTTTTTTTTAAATTTTTTTTTTCAAAATCGATTTTTAATCGATTCTGGAGCATAGAGAATCGATTCCCGATTCTGAGAATTGATGTCATCCCTATATATATATATATAGGCCCATTTTATAATAGGCTGAAAATTACACTTAAAATTAAAATAAATTACATGAGGTGATTTACTTGATAATTATCTTATGCAGTATAATAATAAAATATAGGCCTATATGATGCATGATAAGTAAGTTAACAAGAATATTAAAGTTGCGTAGTAAGTACAGTTGGAGGTTGTATGACATGCTGGAGCTAGTTTGAGGTTATGTCTGACGTATCAGGTTTGGTTTGAGGTTATGTCTGATGTGCAGGGGACAACGTGCTGGTCAACACGTACAGCGGCGTGGTGAAGATCTCGGACTTCGGCACGTCGAAGCGTCTGGCCGGCCTGTGTCCGAGCACCGAGACGTTCACGGGTACGCTGCAGTACATGGCACCCGAGGTCATCGACAAGGGACAGAGAGGATACGGCGCACCGGTACGTGTCTACTAGTCATCACATCGATTCGCAAAATTTTTACAAAATTCTCAAAATTGGGAATCAATTCTCCAAGCTCCAGAATCGATTAAAAATCGATTTTGAAAAAAAAATTATCCTTGAATAAAGTTGTGTAATTCTTCATTGATGATTCTTCATATTTTTCATATCTATTTCTTGTTTGTTTTTATTATTATTGTATTGAAGAATAGAAAATGAAGCCCCATTCAATCGAAATGAAATGTAGGCCTATCACGTCCATTTCACACTTTTAATAATGTAATCAATTCAAAGCCAATCATTCCAGTACTCAACTTCAACGTAAGCGTTTTATCGTTGTTGTTTGTGTGCGCCCAGGCTGACATCTGGTCGTTGGGCTGTACGATCGTTGAGATGGCAACGGGCAAGCCTCCGTTCATCGAGCTGGGCTCCCCGCAGGCTGCCGTGTTCAAGGTCGGCTACTACAAGATCCATCCGGAGATCCCTCAGGAGCTGTCCGACAAGGCCAAGAGCTTCATCCTGCGCTGCTTCAACCCGGACGCCGACGAGAGGTCAACGGCCTCCGACCTCCTCGATGACCCCTTCCTCACGGAGTAAGCGCTCAATCGGTCTCGTCAAGGTCACCATCTAGTGATACCAACCTATTTCATCATAATATAAAGAAGGTGCTCCAACTCGGGTCTCGAAAGTGAAATATTTCCGGGGTCAGTTCCATTGTTCAGAGTCCCGATTGCCTGTAGCGCAACTATCGCTTTTATATCGAACTATATAAAACAACAATACTCAACAATGCTATACACAGCTCAGTGGGATTCTAATGTTAACAATTGTATTTGTTTTTTACGAGAATTATAGATTTTGTAAGTTGAACAATGTCACCGGTGTACCATAGCCACTCTTATCTATAACTAGTTCACAAGGAAATCTGCTAAATCGTGACAGGCAATCGGGACCTTTGGCTCTGAACTGACCGCAAAAAACCACAAATACCGTCCATGTTATCAGTATGGGAGTTGAGTCACCTTCTTCATATTATGATAAATCATGTTGGCATCACTACATCAAGTCTATGTCGTGTTTCGTCGGTCAAAAAAAAGTTATCAGAGATATAACATTTTTCTGCGTCGTACTTCAAACGAGCGCCCTTTGACTTATCATTGCTTCATAGTTTCTTTAGCACTCACTCATTCGACTCCCGAATAGCCCAGCTGTCGGTGGGGTCACTAAGCAAACAATCATCATCATATCCAATGTCATTCATCTCAGTTGGTCCAAAAGTCGAGACTATTTCATTTAAAGAATAATAAAGTAGTAATTGAGAATGAATAATTTACGAATAAATGATTAGTGAACGAAGGTGATATAGTAGAACCGCAATATTACAACGCTCGTCATTACAATCGTCATTATATCACGAAGGTCGATGAATTGAATTTTACAATTTTCTATGATTTCTTCACCGTTCCTGTAACCAAGACTCGTTAGACAAGCTTTAGCGAGGATTCAATTTGACATACTGAAAAAATTGGTGTTCGTTTTTTTGTCGGTTCTCCACAGGTCAAATGGCAACAGCTATCAACTTCAAACTTTTTTTCATAATGGTTCCTCATCTAACTTAGATCTGTATAGTTTTGTGGCATCATCAGATGGTAACTTTTTTTTTTATGAATTTAAGAAATTTCAAAAATGACCATTAAAATAACACGGCGGAAAAGAAAGAAAATATTTTTAATCTCCAAAAAAATGAAATTCCGCACAAAGTTGATTTAAATTTTGATACACATTTCTGAGCTTTTTCAGCTTGATCGGGTGAGCCATTTCGAAGATGAACCATAAAATGTGCTAAATTGTTACCACTCGAAGCAGTTCTTACCCATTTATAACTTAAATGTCACAAAAGTTTGGCAAAGAAGTCGACATACTATTACTTTCCGCTCGTCTAACAACGCGTATATAGCGTTTTCCTAGTAACTGATTGTAACTTGACCTAGCCGGACTATTTTACTTCCTCATTTCTCATCAATCATCACACCAGTGTAAGATCCATTCTGTAGTGTTTTATATCTGATAAAATTACTTCAATATACCATGACTGTACATAATGTGCCTAGTAAAAAAGCCCGAGTCTGAATATATATGAATTGGTTGAAAGGGAAAGAGAGAACAGCAGCTTACCAAGATTTACGAGTAGAGACAGGCCTACGCATAGTGGAGAGCCCGTTGATAGAACACATAGAGATGAAAAATACAATGAAATGATGATGAAAGAATGAAAGATACAGCACCCAATTCATATAATTCAACATGAATGTCACTCTTGTATATGATATACAGTGAAACTTTTATGCATCGTTCCCAGATCCATCGTTTTCCTGCATGGATGGTTGTATTTTCCTGGCCTCTTACAAAACGATGGATGTAGATTTCACTGTAACATGTGCAGATAGCCAGTACGGTGTTGAAGCTAGGACAGTAGCGTACGACATTGGAGGGGAGAACAGATGAGGAACGGGACCGTGAACGTTTGTCTGCCCGCAGGAAGAAGAAGAGCGCGCGACTGGCCGCCCCGCCCGAGCTGAACCGAAGCATATCGGTGCCGGCGGACCGGGCAGCGGTCAAGACCGTATCCGGGCAGCCTGTCTGCAGCCGGGGGGGACAGACCTCCCCCACCGACGAGATGTGAGTACCAGACCTCCCGAGGCAAGCTGATACCTGGTTTATGTGGCATTTTTTGGTTCGAAATAAAAAACATGGATTCGCACGCCCCTAAGAATCTGTCTGGTTTTGCAATGTCCAGGTATTGTGTTGTCTCGCTTCATTATCCCCAGCGCAGTTCAAACTCTCCAGTAGGCCTACAGTGGGACATCTTCATGTCAGTACTCGTCTCAGCCATATCTGAGACCATTGTATGATCAGACTTGTGTACAATTGTAATTACACAATGGTAACGGAAATGACTAAAATAGGCACTAAAAAAATGCCAAACTACCAAACAGAAAAAAGTGAAAAATGGATATGGATGAAACAAGTTCTGATATGACGACATCTTCAGTACGTTTTTCAGGGGACCAGGCTGAAAAATGTTATAATGTGAAAAACTTGGTTACTCCTTCACAGTCTCGCACTTACGCCTGCCGTTCTACAATGTCGCCCGCCACAGGTTGTGCAAGGATGAGATACGTTCTGTGGGCATTTTTACCGACCGAGTATTGCTTCACAGTTCATTTAGTTATTGGTAGATGTCGTTAGTAGTTTGTTACCGACGATTTCAGTGGGTGCGTTGTCAAATCCGTTGAATAATAATCCAAGATGAAGAGATTCAACGAGGCAGTGTTTGTTGTCTATGAATTTATGAATTTAAAGCTCTATGCAATTTAAATTAAAGCTCTATGAATTTAAATGAAATACTCTGTTATTGGCCAACCTGGTGGGGTTTTAATAAAAATTTTCACCGACTGTGAAAGGGTTGAAGGAACAGTTCAACGTGGGGAGCATATGGGTGGGATCTTTTAAATGAGGTTCCAGGGGGCCTATATGTTTTACTAGCTCAAGACTTTTTTCTACAGAAAATTAAATCATCTGAATAATTGGATGAGCGAAGCGAAGACTCAATTTCACTATACCGAAAAAAAAGTGCCTGTTTTTTTTTTTTTTTTTTCGCGCTCCACAGGTCAGACGAAAATTCAAAATCAGTTGAAACTTGGCACACACATGAACCCCTATCTGACTTGATGCTGTATAGTTTTGAGGCGCAATCGATTGAACCATTTCTGAGAAAACTCATTCCAAAGTTTTCAAAAATCCCATCAGAATAACCCAGAGGAAAACATTCGTGAAAAATATTTCATCTGAGAGGATTCAAATTCTCAGGGAATTTCAATATGATAATGATACACATTATTCCGAACTTTCACTCAAATCGGATCAGCCGTTTCGATGTAAAAAAATATATAATGTTATTCGTGTTAATTATTCAAAGCTATTAAGATACCTATTAAATCAAAGCAACAAGTGTCACCACTTGATTGTAAACGATTTAGACAAAGCCTTCTTTATTATCATATAAATTATTAATGGAAAATTAGATGGCAGTGATGTAATGGTTTGGATCTCAAGGTGTATATATATGATAATTAATAACCAATCCAAAGATAAGTTGATATATTCCAGCTCATTCATCAACGCGGCAACACATAGCGCGTTTGCCTAGTTATAAAATTATTAGCTCATTTAATTGAAGTGGAAAAATATCAGTAGTAACCAAGAATGATGGAATCAAGTTAAGAATCCACGGGAGTCGATTAAGGCCTGGTATTACCAAGTCTAGTTAGCCTTTATCTGACAGTTCAAACTTGTTATCATCATGGTTACCTGTGCTATTTGTTTCCATTAACTCTCAGATAAATACTAACTGGACTTGGTAATACTGGGCCTAAGCGAAATATCAGTTTTTTTGTGATAACTTTTAAACGGTAGGCCTATGAGATATCGAGATTCTAATAAGCGAGAAACACAGATAATTATAAGCTTCAAGATGATATAAGTTATTAAGTTATAACTAGTCAAGTCATGTCGCATAACTGTCAAGCATATACAACTAGAGAAACACATATTTCAGCTGTATACGCTTGACAGTTATTCGACATGACTTGAATAGTTATAACTTGAATCATCTTGAAGCTATTATAATTACCTGTATTTCTTCGGCGTATTATTAGATGAGCGTAGAGAAGTCTCCATCCCACTCTTATAGGGCTTTGTCTGTGTTTTTTTTTTTTTTTTTTACTTTGTGGGCACTGCACAGGTTGCAGGGTTTGACTGATCAACATGAAACTTTTTTTTGTACGGGCCAACTTTTACAACTTGGAACTGTATAGTTTTTGGAATGAATCGGTTGATTAGATTTTGAGAAATATCATGTCAAAGTTTTTAAAAACCACATAAGTTTAGGCTGGGTAAGAAAATTTGAAAAAATGAAACCTCACCGAAAAAAGTAAAATTTTCTCTCAGTGTTCAAACATGAATGATACACATAACCACCATTTTGTAAGCAATTCAAACCAGCCATTTCGAAGAAAAAAATTTAAATAACTGTTTTTATTCATCAAATATATGGAAATGAGCCAAGATTCACTGCTTCCTAGATTCGATATTTGCCCAAGCATTAAATATTCTTCATATTTGTCAAGGTGTGTAGAATACCAGAGAAGATAAAGTAGCAATTAGATGAAGGATAAAGTGTGTAGAATACCAGAGTCGATAAAGTAGCAAATGTAGGACTGTTATTACACCTTACTCAGATATCTCGCTCATCTTACAACGCATATTTCGCGTTTGCCCAGTACTATCAATGTCTCATACCACTTGAAAGTTATCACCAAAAATCTAATATTTTGCTAAATCCACTCCCATGGATTCTTGATACACAAACTATTGGATGAGATACAACAAAGACTCCCATCTCACTTCAATGGAGTGATGTCTGTATTTCTTGTCACTGTTTCTTCGTAGGCACTGTACACGGTCGCTTACATACAAACAAACAAAATAAGATGAAAAAAAAATTAATTAATATAAAATCATATTAAAATAAATTAATATTAATTAATTAATTGGATGAGCGTAGCGAAGACTCAATTTCACTGTACTTGAAAAATCGAATGTTTTTTTTTTGCGCTCTACAGGTCAAACAGAAATTCAGATCATGATGAAACTTGGCACACACATGAACCCCTATCTGAGTTGATGCTGTATAGTTTTGAGGCAAAATCGGTTCAACAATTCTTGAGATAAATCATTTTGAAGTTTTCAAAAAACCTACATGAATAAGCCAGGCGGAAAAAATGACAAAGTGAATGTTCACCGAAATTTTTTCAAATTTTCACAGAACTCGAACAACATAATAATACACATTATTACGGACTTTTACAATAGTCGGATGTGTCGTTTCGGAGTAAAAAATTAAAAAATACGATTTTTATTTATTTAATCATTTCATTTTTTTTTATTTGCTTATCCATCAACGCGGAAACACATAACGCGTTTTCCCAGTATATAAAATTAATATAAAATTGGAAGCTTTGCTCTCGCTTATCTAATCATACTATTGAATGTTTTCGTACATTGACCTTCCAAGTTCTATAATAATGAACATCAAATGCATGCTACATCAATTCAGGATGTTATCCCTGGTAGGCCTGCACTCGAGTAAACAACTGAACGACCAAGAG
The DNA here is from genome assembly GCA_964007535.1 of Brachyptera risi. NCBI lineage: Eukaryota > Metazoa > Arthropoda > Insecta > Plecoptera > Taeniopterygidae > Brachyptera > Brachyptera risi. Next base: position 29,041,791 of record OZ023335.1, on the reverse strand, counting down.
CACTTCGAGATGATTAGTACTTCCTGGCAGGAAATGAGGGCCGAGATAAGCTGCGCTGGCTTGTTGATAAGCCGTGGCTGTTACGAGACTTTGCTCCGACCGAGAGGCTCGAGTCATTCGTAGAAGTCGCGCACGGAGTGTTTAGTGAGGTTAGGTTGGTAGAACGTAATGAGACGTTTCTTTGTCGTCAGTTGAATTCATGCGTTGAAAATGCAGCAGGAACTGATTAAGTGGGGTTAGAAAGTTGATCCGATGCAGCGTTGATTCAGTCGGGAACTGATTAAGTGAGGTTAGGTTGTCGATCCGTCGGTTTAGTCAGGGACTGATTGAGTGAGTTAAGGTTGTCAATCTGACGATTAGTTGGGAACTGATTAAGTGGGGTTAGGAAGTTGATCCGATGCAGCGTTGATTCAGTCGGGAACTGATCAAGTGAGGTTAGGTTGTCGATCCGTCGGTTTAGTCGGGGACTGATTGAGTGAGTTAAGGTTGTCAATCTGACGATTAGTTGGGAACTGATTAAGTGGGGTTAGGAAGTTGATCCGATGCAGCGTTGATTCAGTCGGGAACTGATCAAGTGAGGTTAGGTTGTCGATCCGTCGGTTTAGTCGGGGACTGATTGAGTGAGTTAAGATTGTCGGTCTGACGATTAGTTGGGAACTGATTAAGTGGGGCTAGAAAGTTGATCCGATGCAGCGTTGATTCAGTCGGGAACTGATTAAGTGAGGTTAGGTTGTCGATCCGTCGGTTTAGTCGGGGACTTGTGGCAAGTCCGAAGCATTCCCCCTTGTTCTGACCGGCCTCATCCGGCTTAGCTCAGGCGATGGTAAGAGGCAGAGTGGGTGGGTTCACACGGTCGGGGGTTTCGGGTAGGTAGATGGTAACAGTTACGTCAAGGAAGTCAAAAAGTCCAGATAGGTTATAAATGATTGATTGGGCGCCACGTAGTTTGGGGAGCTAGTGAAATTAGAACCGAAACTACGAACAGTTCTAACAGCTTGATTAGGTTGGTTGCAATAAATTCTGTTTACATTCTCCTTTTTTTGAGAAAGTACTATATTGAAAGATAATAAACAAGGTTTTACATACTCTTTGGTAATAATGAAACGCAGAAAACATACACCGGTAACACGTTCGGGGGTTATCAAGTATTAATAGTTAATTACATTGAGTAATCATACATACAATTGTGAAAACAAGTATAGGCTAAGGTATGGCAACAAGTATAGGCAAAAATAAGACTACGTCACTAGACGTATAGGCAATACCACATATACACATGTGGTATATGACCGCAAGTATAGACAAAAAATAAGGCTACGTCACTAGACGTATAGGCAAAAATATGACCACAAGTATAGACAAAAATATGACTACGTCACTAGACGTTTAGGCAAAAATATGACCACAAGTATAGACAAAAATATGACTACGTCACTAGACGTTTAGGCAAAAATATGACCACAAGTATAGACAAAAATATGACTACGTCACTAGACGTTTAGGCAAAAATATGACCACAAGTATAGACAAAAATATGACTACGTCACTAGGCCTGGCCTCAGTATAACATACATGCGTAGTATGTACCATACGTATAATAACAAGCCTATACAGTGACAAAGTATGTACATTACAGGCAAACAGTCTGGTACAATAAATGACGACCTGATTATTTAATTCTAAGTTAGGGCCCCCCCGCGTGTCAATTGCACACACCGGGACTTGGGGTAAATTCCACTCTAGCCTAGGCGGGTAGGCAGTGACTCATCACTGTCCGCATACCGATCCTCGTCGGGCGAAAGACACAATGTTTAATGTGTTTTTTTTTTGAATTATTATATAGTTATTTAAATCGATGGGAGTATGAAATTGGTATGTAACAAATGCACGAGGCAAACTTATCGTCACGGCTCACGGGCGTCGGCGGCGGCGTCTCTTCGGGTATCTTCGAGGGCAAGATAGGGGGGGGGGTAATGCACTTGCGAAATATACGGGAATGTTCACAAAAAGTAAGCCGGTTCATTCCGGTACGGAGGCACAATCCCACACTTACACTCTACACTTTGGCTCTTAAACGACAACTCAAAAACCTTTCGACCCGCGAGGTCGCAAAACTACCTCCCCTACACACGTCAGAAAATTAAAGCAACCACCCTTGGGCTTGACTCTCTCGCAACTGTCCCGAGATCTCGCTCCGCGTGACCGACCTGTCCCAATCACTCGTTTTCCCTCCCTCTCGCCCCTCATCTGGCCATGATCCTATCCATACTTTCACGTGAGGATGGGGTAGGAAATTGAATACCTTACATCCCCCCCTTTCTTGGAAGAGGGAAACGTCCAACTAATCCTCTGTTGACTCATCTTGAACTTGTTTCAAATCTTTAATATGCCAATTCCCAATGGACTTTCCCTGGTTGTTCATCAGTTGGTATACCAGCGGCGACAGTTTTTTGGCGATACGAAAGGGCCCAATGTATTTCGGAGCTAGCTTCGACGAGAAATTCTTAGTTGCATCAGATTGTGCAAAGTTTCTCTTCCATACGGTCTGCCCTTCTTCAAATTCAAATGGTCGTCGTCGCAAGTCGTACGTCTTCTTGTTGGCTTCATAAGCTTTTGCTAGACGCGCACTCACGTCCCTGAACACGTTTTGTAATTCTTGATTACTTTCAGATAGGGTATTACGGGGAGCTATCTCTATGTCCGGGCTCATTGTGTCGTTGATATGGTCTCCATAGTTCCTACCGGATAGATATACTTCGCGACCAAAATTCAAGTAATTTGGCGAATGTCCAGTCACTTGATGCACCGCAGATCTAACCGCAAATCCCAGTTTTGGTATGTCTTTATCCCAATATCGTTGGTTTGACTTTACATAGCTGGAAATCATAGTTTTTATGACCCGGTTCACTCGTTCAGTGGGGTTAACTTGCGGGTGGTAGTTTGGATTGTATAGGATCTTGGTCTCATATCTCTCCATTAGTTCTTTGTACGCGGTACTGATATATTGTGAGCCGTTATCACAACGCATATACTGAGGTGCGCCGTAAACTAAAAATACGTCCTCCTCGGTGTGCTTTATTATTGATTTTGCGGTAGCTTCACGCAAGGGAAAAAACAATGAGAATTTAGTGAAAAAGTCAGATATAACGAGAAGGTATTTGTTCTGTTTCGTGGATCTCGGGAACGGTCCCATCAGATCCGACGAGACCATTTGCCAAGGTCTAGATACAACTCTTCTTGATCCCATCAATCCTGCTGGCTTCTGGGGGTCGACTTTATACTGCGCGCAGACCGTACATCTTCGGACGTATTTATGTATGTCACTCTTCATACCCGGCCAATAATACACTTGAGTGATCCTCTTCCATGTTTTAAAAAACCCGAGGTGACCCGCCGTTTCACAATCATGATTCTCTTGTAGCACTCGGCGCCTTAGGTCCTTTGGTATCACCAACTTCCATGATGAATTACTATCTTCATTCAGCGGGGTGTTGCCGGATACATGTTTATACAACTGTTCATTCTCTGTCCTCCACGAGGGATACTTTTGTGGTTGATCCGATACAAGCTTCTTCATTTTATTCCACCATTTGTCCGTCACCTCTTCTGCTACGGTAACTAAATCCAATATTGGCGGCACGGCACGTGATAGGGCGTCCGGAACGACGTGTTCCTTTCCTTTACGGTGCAATATATCGAAGTCATACTGTTGCAAACGAATGGCCCAGCGAGCCAGTCGTCCTGTCGGATCCTTTAAATTGTTCAGCCATAGCAGGGAGTGGTGGTCAGTCACCACAGTGAACTTGCTTCCCTCCAAGTATGGACGCATCTTTTCAATTGCCCACAATACGGCGAGGCACTCCTTCTCGGTCACAGTGTAATTTCTCTCTGCCTTGTTCATCGAGCGGCTGAAGTAGGCTATAACCTTTTCTCCATCCTCGGTCTCTTGCGATAAGACACTACCGATCCCATAGTCCGAGGCATCCGTCTGAACTACGAAAGGTTTGGTGAAGTCCGGACATGTTAGAAGTGGTGCGGACACTAACATCTCTTTCACTCGGCGGAAGGCTTCTTCTGCCTCACTGGTCCATTCCCACTTGACAGACTTCCTGGTGAGTTTATGCAATGGCGTCATGATCGTAGCAAACTCGGGTATGAAACGCTTATACCATGAAGTCATGCCAACGAATCGCTTTATCTCTTTCGTGTTTCTTGGTGCTTGATATTCTAGAATTGCCTTCACTTTCTCGGGGTCCACGTGTAATCCATTCTCGTTGACCACGTATCCCAAGTATCGCAGTTCCTTCCGGCCAAACTCACACTTCTCCTTGTTCACATACAGGTTGGCTGCTAATAATCGTTCGAAAATCTTTTCCAACACCTCCACATGTTTGTCGTAAGTTGGCGTCACAATAATTATATCATCCAAGTAAACAAATACATGAGGTTCCAGATCGTGGCCTATTATCCTATCTATGAGTCGTTGCCAAGTTGCTGGGCTATTATGTAAACCGAATGGCATGCGTGTGAACTGATATAACCCCCTTCCAGGTACCGTGAACGCCGTCTTTTCCTTGCTCGAAGCCTCCATTGGCACTTGCCAGTAAGCACTTTTGAGGTCTATCGACGAAAGATATTTGGCTCCTCGCAGGCGATCTAATATGGCTGTGACGTAGGGCAAGGGGTAGGCGTCTTTGACAGTAACCTTGTTGACTTGACGGTAATCTACTACGAATCGATAAGTCCCATCTTTCTTCTTAACTAAAAGTATTGGTGAAGACCACGGGCTGTCAGACTTCTCGACCACTCCTAACCTAATCATTTCGTCCAGCTCCTTATGAATCGTTCGTAACACCACTGGCGACACGGGGTAATACCTTTGTTTTATTGGCATCGCTTCTTTGGTTGTTATCCGGTGTTCTACGTCTTTGCAACATCCCAGTGTCCCAACCATTTTGGAGAAATAGGTTTCTATCAAACTCATCAACCGATTTCTCTGCTCAGTATTCAGCGAGCTTAACTCACAAGTTTGCATCGAACTAACATCTTGATATCTCGTGTCCTGAGTTGAGAAAGTCCATGTCCCTGTTGAGACATCGGGCACAATTTCCATTCCCTTCCAAAAGTCAATGCCCAAGATAAAACTGTTGGGCACGGCTAAGACTACAAGTGACGGAATCATTCGAATGCGTCCCTCCAATTCGAAAGGAACTTCCACTTCAAAATCTACAGGACAACACTGTCCGCTCGCCACTCTAATGAATTTGGGTGTACTCTTCGAACACTTCCTTAATCCTAGTTTTGAAAGAAACTCCCATCCTTTCCTACCAATCACCGTTCGATTAGCTCCACTGTCCAGTAACCCTTGGACAGGTAGGCCTAGAATGTTTACGGTCAAATAAGTCCTGTCGTCTCCTCCGATTAACAGGATATGGTCCAGGCGAATTCCCGTAGTTCTTTCGGACACTACTTTCAGCCACTTCTCCCAACTTGAGGCTTCTAGTTTCTTTTGGAGATCAAGGGCCTCGTCTCCTACTGACCTCCTTCGGCGTTTCCCATTTGTTCCTGACAATTAACACATTGTCTCCTAATGACTCCCTGTTCACCGCAACCATAGCAAAAGACCCGTCCCCTTGGGTTAGGGCAACGACTAAAAGAGTGTCCAGATCCTTGGCAATTCCAGCAGCCACGTCTAGCTTGGTAGCGTTGGGCTACTTGGGCATTCGCGTTCCGACCTTCCCTTTCTCCTTGCACTTCATTGACAGCATCCAGTCTGAGGTCTGACCGTCGAGGACGATTACCTTTATACGCCAGATCGGGTTCCAATATTTCACGTGAGCCGCTTGTAGGTTGACGATGTTGTTCCGACCAGGTCTTACTTTGCTCTAATCGTCGGCATACTCGCAGTAACTCGGCTATAGTCGAAATTTCGATAAGACTCAAACGGTCTATATAATACGGTAAGATGTTCTTGCGTAAAACGCGCAACTGTTCCTGTTCGGAAACTTGATGTGGTAGCCTGGCGAACATATTAGCCATTGTGGCTAAGTAGAGTCCGATTCGTTCTTCGTTACCCTGCGTGCGGTTCTTGATTTCTTCTCTGAGCCTTTCTTCATAATCAGCTGGTTGGAATTCATCCTTCAAACAGATTACTAACTCCGCCCACGATCTTGTTTGACGCCACACGGCCCGGTACCAAATAAGGGCCGGTCCCTCAAAGAGATCAATCGCTGAGTCCCAGAGCTCTTCAAGGCTTACATTCCTCGATAATCTGAGTTCCTCCACTCTCTCAATGAACTCATTAACACTTCGTCCTCGGATATCTCCGGAAAACGATACATTCCATTGGCACACCGGTATTTGCTTCCGATGAATGGCTGGGGTATGTTTGGATTTATCAGAATTTCCGACCCGATCTTCATCACAATGTGCAGGCATATTGGCAAATACACGGTATAAGTCGCGTCTCCTGGCTTCATCGTCTTCTAATTCGTCCTTATTCTCATATTCGGTACCTGGGCCAGGTAAATCTCCTGACACCTTGATCTCTAGTCTGTCATAGTAATCTAGAATATACTTCAGGAGCTCCGATCGTTCTTTGATCTCTAACGGCACAACCGACTCAATACGCTCCACACGGGCTAAAATATGCGTGAGCTTAGTGTCCAACTGCCGATACTTTGGATCATTGCGATCCCCCTTGAAATCTTCAAGTAGTGGCTCTATTTCCAGTAACTTAACTTTTACAATCTCAATTTCATCGCTTGCATTCAATCCCACATGGATCTTGACCGACTTTCCTTCGCGTTCTAGCTTCAAAAATTGTCTCAATACTTTCCTCATCTCCTCCACGGTAGGAATATCCGTCACACCTCGTATTTGCAGCTCATACGAGATCTCATCTCTGGTGAGCCTATTTATATCCATGTTATTAAGGGAAATTGTTAATCCAGAATTTGGTTCAATTCAAAGCGACGTTCAATTCGTGCCCCACGTTGGGCGCCACTTTTGTGGCAAGTCCGAAGCATTCCCCCTTGTTCTGACCGGCCTCATCCGGCTTAGCTCAGGCGATGGTAAGAGGCAGAGTGGGTGGGTTCACACGGTCGGGGGTTTCGGGTAGGTAGATGGTAACAGTTACGTCAAGGAAGTCAAAAAGTCCAGATAGGTTATAAATGATTGATTGGGCGCCACGTAGTTTGGGGAGCTAGTGAAATTAGAACCGAAACTACGAACAGTTCTAACAGCTTGATTAGGTTGGTTGCAATAAATTCTGTTTACATTCTCCTTTTTTTGAGAAAGTACTATATTGAAAGATAATAAACAAGGTTTTACATACTCTTTGGTAATAATGAAACGCAGAAAACATACACCGGTAACACGTTCGGGGGTTATCAAGTATTAATAGTTAATTACATTGAGTAATCATACATACAATTGTGAAAACAAGTATAGGCTAAGGTATGGCAACAAGTATAGGCAAAAATAAGACTACGTCACTAGACGTATAGGCAATACCACATATACACATGTGGTATATGACCGCAAGTATAGACAAAAAATAAGGCTACGTCACTAGACGTATAGGCAAAAATATGACCACAAGTATAGACAAAAATATGACTACGTCACTAGACGTTTAGGCAAAAATATGACCACAAGTATAGACAAAAATATGACTACGTCACTAGACGTTTAGGCAAAAATATGACCACAAGTATAGACAAAAATATGACTACGTCACTAGACGTTTAGGCAAAAATATGACCACAAGTATAGACAAAAATATGACTACGTCACTAGGCCTGGCCTCAGTATAACATACATGCGTAGTATGTACCATACGTATAATAACAAGCCTATACAGTGACAAAGTATGTACATTACAGGCAAACAGTCTGGTACAATAAATGACGACCTGATTATTTAATTCTAAGTTAGGGCCCCCCCGCGTGTCAATTGCACACACCGGGACTTGGGGTAAATTCCACTCTAGCCTAGGCGGGTAGGCAGTGACTCATCACTGTCCGCATACCGATCCTCGTCGGGCGAAAGACACAATGTTTAATGTGTTTTTTTTTTGAATTATTATATAGTTATTTAAATCGATGGGAGTATGAAATTGGTATGTAACAAATGCACGAGGCAAACTTATCGTCACGGCTCACGGGCGTCGGCGGCGGCGTCTCTTCGGGTATCTTCGAGGGCAAGATAGGGGGGGGGGTAATGCACTTGCGAAATATACGGGAATGTTCACAAAAAGTAAGCCGGTTCATTCCGGTACGGAGGCACAATCCCACACTTACACTCTACACTTTGGCTCTTAAACGACAACTCAAAAACCTTTCGACCCGCGAGGTCGCAAAACTACCTCCCCTACACACGTCAGAAAATTAAAGCAACCACCCTTGGGCTTGACTCTCTCGCAACTGTCCCGAGATCTCGCTCCGCGTGACCGACCTGTCCCAATCACTCGTTTTCCCTCCCTCTCGCCCCTCATCTGGCCATGATCCTATCCATACTTTCACGTGAGGATGGGGTAGGAAATTGAATACCTTACAGACTGATTGAGTGAGTTAAGATTGTCGGTCTGACGATAAGTTGGGAACTGATTAAGTGGGGTTAGGAAGTTGATCCGATGCAGCGTTGATTCAGTCGGGAACTGATTAAGTGAGGTTAGGTTGTTGATCCGTCGGTTTAGTCGGGGACTGATTGAGTGAGTTAAGGTTGTCGGTCTGACGATTAGTTGGGAACTGATTAAGTGGGGTTAGAAAGTTGATCCGATGCAGCGTTGATTCAGTCGGGAACTGATCAAGTGAGGTTAGGTTGTCGATCCGTCGGTTTAGTCGGGGACTGATTGAGTGAGTTAAGATTGTCGGTCTGACGATTAGTTGGGAACTGATTAAGTGGGGCTAGAAAGTTGATCCGATGCAGCGTTGATTCAGTCGGGAACTGATTAAGTGAGGTTAGGTTGTCGATCCGTCGGTTTAGTCGGGGACTGATTGAGTGAGTTAAGATTGTCGGTCTGACGATTAGTTTGGAACTGATTAAGTGGGGTTAGGAAGTTGATCCGATGCAGCGTTGATTCAGTCGGGAACTGATCAAGTGAGGTTAGGTTGTCGATCCGTCGGTTTAGTCGGGGACTGATTGAGTGAGTTAAGATTGTCGGTCTGACGATTAGTTGGGAACTGATTAAGTGGGGTTAGAAAGTTGATCCGATGCAGCGTTGATTCAGTCGGGAACTGATTAAGTGAGGTTAGGTTGTCGATCCGTCGGTCTGGTCAGAGACTAATCGAGTGAATTTAGGTTGTCGATCTGACGATTAGTTGGGAACTGATTAACCCTGCCACAGTTGGTAAAATGTTCAATAAAAAACCCACCAAGTTAGCCAATAATAGAGTATTTTAATTAAATTCATAACTCGGCACATATTGGAGATTAGTAATTAATTTCGAAAGATTTGGTCAGACGAAAGTTCAATCTGCAACATTGAACACAGCAATACTGTCAGCATACTGTCACAGCAACACTGTCATACTGTACACGGCAACACTGTCATACTGTCACTGCAACACTGTCATACTGTCACTGCAACACTGTCATACTGTCACTGCAACACTGTCATACTGTCACTGCAACACTGTCATACTGTCACTGCAACACTGTCATACTGTCACTGCAACACTGTCATACTGTACACGGCAACACTGTCATACTGTCACTGCAACACTGTCATACTGTCACTGCAACACTGTCATACTGTCACTGCAACACTGTCATACTGTACACGGCAACACTGTCATACTGCCACTGCAACACTGTCATACTGTCACTGCAACACTGTCATACTGTCACTGCAACACTGTCATACTGTACACGGCAACACTGTCATACTGTACACGGCAACACTGTCATACTGTACACGGCAACACTGTCATACTGTCACTGCAACACTGTCATACTGTCACTGCAACACTGTCATACTGTCACAGCAACACTGTCATACTGTACACGGCAACACGGCAATACTGTCAGCATACTGTCACAGCAACACTGTCATACTGTACACGGCAACACGGCAATACTGTCAGCATACTGTCACAGCAACACTGTCATACTGTCACAGCAACACTGTCATACTGTCAGTTGTTGAGGTTATGCTGTGTACAGAACTCTCAAATTCACTCTCATTATCACTTTCTTTCTCCAAAAATGTCAGTCATCACCCTCATCACTGAACTCAAGATCACTTACCTCGTCTAACAAATAGGCCTACTCTATGTTAGCGAAATTGATTGTTATATCTCTATTATTGTGACAAGAAGTACTTGCCGGCACGTACAGCTGGACGACGCCATCATTGTTGGATGAGCGTAGCAAAGACTCAATTTCACTGTACTTGAAAAATAATTTTTTTTTTGTTTGTTTTTTTTGTTCGCGCTCTACAGGTCAAACAGAAGTTCAGATCATGATGAAACTTGGCACACACATGAACCCCTATCTGACTTGATGCTGTATAGTTTTGAGGCAAAATCGGTTGAACAATTCTTGAGATAAATCATTTTGAAGTTTTCAAAAAAAAACATATGAATAAGCCAGGCGGAAAAAATGACAAAGTGAATGTTCTCCGAAATTTTTCAAATTTTCACAGAACTCGAACAACATAATTAGACACATTATTACGGACTTTTACAATAATTGGATGTGACGTTTTGGAGTAAAAAATTGAAAAATGCGATTCTTATTTATTTAATTACTTCATTTTTTTTTATTCATTCATCCATCAACGCGGAAACACATGACGCGTTTTCCTAGTTTATAACCATGACAACAAACATTCTCGTTGAATCTCTTGACCTTGGAGTGTTATTTGATGAATTTGAGAACGCACCCACTGAAATCATCAGTAGTGAACCTACTAACGACATCTACCGAAAAAAAAAAAAACTTTGAAGCATTACTCGGTCGGTAAAAATGCCACCATTCAGCTCATTCTGAGAACGTATCTCATCCGTTCGTAACCTGTGGCGGGCGACATTGTGAAACGCCAGGCATACGTGTGAAACCGTGAAAGGGTCAAGTGCGGTTAGGTTGTCGATCCGCCAGTTTAGTCGGAAACTAATTAAGTGCGGTTAGAGATTGCCGATCCGATGCCGCGCGCGGTGAAGTATCTCGGGCGCCGCGGAGGACACCTGAGACTCGGACGCGGCGGCAAAAAGGACGCAAACGAACGGGTTCTAGACTTGCACGGATGGACCTTCTCTTACTCGTGGTAATCAGCGACCAGTGATGGGTGTGGCTTATTAGTCGGCCGTCCAGATCTGTGCAACCGAACTAGTGTAGCTCGTGTTATGTGGATCGGGTGAAAGGGAGAAAAGCAGCAGCTTACCTTGAGATTTCTGTAGAGAAACTCACTGTGGATAGCCTGTTGATGAATAAATGTATCTACAAAAGCACGGAGATGTTCCGATGTTTCGACTCTTGCCTTAACCGCTGTCGATACAAGAGAAGAATCTCTACCGACTCTTCTCTCCAGAGTGACTGCTAGTCAGTAACTCTAGCAAAACGTCTGATTACATTGAAACCTCTCGAGTTGAATTCTCTTCAGTACATTCGATCACTTTGTTGAGTTTTTTTTCTGATCTCATCCATATGCTCCCAGATGTTGAAATAGATTTTTCAGTAAATTTTTCACTTTGGTATTTTTTTTCAGTCGGGTCCCCTGAAAAACGTACTAAATAAGTTCCACTGTATCCTTGGTTTGTGTATGTACCGTGCATGTGTCGTGTCGTGTTGTGTAGGCCTATATTTCTCTACCAATCTCTCGAGGTGAGCTGCTGCTTCGTCTCTCGCTTTCACTCGAATCATATATACCAGCCCCGGGCTAATTTCCTACTACACTGAAGCATAATTCCGTTATAAGGATATAATTATTATTATATTCAAATGACCCCAGGGACGATGTTTCAATGACCCCAGGGACGATGTTTCAATGACCCCAGGGACGATGTTTCAATGACCCCAGGGACGATGTTTCAATGACCCCAGGGACGATGTTTCAATGACCCCAGGGACGATGTTTCAATGACCCCAGGGACTATGTTTCAATGACCCCAGGGACGATGTTTCAATGACCCCAGGGACGATGTTTCAATGACCCCAGGGACGATGTTTCAATGACCCCAGGGACGATGTTTCAATGACCCCAGGGACGATGTTTCAATGACCCCAGGGACGATGTTTCAATGACCCCAGGGACGATGTTTCAATGACCCCAGGGACGATGTTTCAATGACCCCAGGGACGATGTTTCAATGACCCCAGGGACGATGTTTCAATGACCCCAGGGACGATGTTTCAATGACCCCAGGGACGATGTTTCAATGACCCCAGGGACGATGTTTCAATGACCCCAGGGACGATGTTTCAATGACCCCAGGGACGATGTTTCAATGAGGTGCTCCAACAGTTATCCCAGCCGAGCCATTCTGTTCGAGGAATGTTCCTTATATTGTTATTATATTATTATATATTATTATTATATTGTTATTATTATATTGTTATTATTATAAGGATCAGATTTCGACATTTCAAGCAGGGAAATAATCCATGCAGAAATTGTTACAGTAAACGCTCGTTAATCTAAACTTCAATCATTTGAATTTGGTTGTAATTTGAACAATAGTTTTTGTCCGTTCAGAGTTCTCATTTGTGAGCTCATTGTCAATTATTTTCATTCAATCGTCCATTTCAACTGAATTTGAAAGTTTGTGAAATTCAACTTTGAAAGTTTGAAATGTTCCAATTTCAAACTGAAAAGGGTTTACTGTAATTAGTTTGTAGGGTGGAACAAAGGAACGATGCGGTGAGGCTTCACCGTAGCCTGTATTGCGTAGATATATCTTCCGACCGCTAGAAACACTGACGGCTCGTTTGTCATGTTTTTAGCGTTCGAGGAGATGTACCAACTGCAGGTGTAGGGGAGGGGAGGTGCGGGAGGGGGGTTTAGTCGTCAGCATTGAGTGGCTTGGTAGTATATCTTCCATCTGCACTAACCATATATATATATATATATATATATATATATATATATATATATATATATATATATATATATATATATATATATATCACCGAGGTACGTTACTCTTGCAGCCGATAGCGACATATACTCGTTCCAATCTTGGCGGCCATATTGGACATTCACAAATATAATCCAAGCAAGGCATTCTATACTATCACTAATATATGTTGAATACGGTGCTAACTTCCCGGTTTGCAAAGCGGTGTGAAGCTACTGCCGAGACATGGATATGTACGTCTTCTTAACGTTGAGTAACGTATCTCGGTAATATAGATCTATGCAGTAATACGCTAATGTGCTTGGTTCCAGCTAATACTCGCTGCTGTTAACTGTGTGCTATTCACCAAGGCCAGCAAGCACTAATCGCTAATCGCTAGGGTGATGCTCTAGAGTCGCTAGTCACTAGAGTCACTACATGCTCTGGAGTCGCTACATGCTCTAGAGTCGCTACATGCTTTAAGAGTCAATAGTCACTAGAGTCGCTACATGCTCTAGAGTCACTAGTCGCTAAAGTCGCTACATGCTCTAGAGTCGCTACATGCTCTAGAGTCACTAGTCACTAGAGTCACTGCATGCTCTAGAGTCACTAGTCGCTAAAGTTGCTACATGCTCCAGAGTTGCTACATGCTCTAGAGTCTCTAGTCGCTAAAGTCGCTACATGCTCTAGAGTCACTAGTCGCTAAAGTTGCCACATGCTCCAGAGTCGCTACATGCTCTAGAGTCTCTAGTCACTAAAGTCGCTACATGCTCCAGAGTTGCTAGTCATTGGAGTCGCTATATGCTCTGGCAGCGCGTAGGCCTGTGGAGACACTCCTAGCAATGGTTTACTGTATTTCCTAAAAGTCACTATCAACAACCTTGCGCCACTGGAAGTCATACTTTTAGGGGATTTAGCCACCAAAGTCACCTTTTCGTAGCATTCTCGATTTTTCATATTTCCCGAAACCTCCAAAGAACACTTTAATAATATTAATTGGCAATTGCATCATAAAAGTTTTTAGTAGGCCTGTACCTTGGCCTGTACCCACCTCATTATTCTCACATCACTTGTTTCTGTCACTCTGCATCATCATCTATCATCCATCTCTTATCGTCCATCACAGAAATAATACAGTGAAACCTCTATTCATCGTTTTTCAAGGGACTGAGAAAATAAAACATCATCAGGAAAACGATCTATCCAGAAAAATTCAACAATGGTTATTTGGGAGTGGGGGGAGACAAAATGAGTGATACAAGCAGGGAACCGATCAATCCGGGAACGTTGCATAGAGGTTTCGCTGTTTTCCATCTATGACTATCAATAACGTAACGGGATAAGCAACGTGGCGTGAGTCCCCAACATTCCACCCTCCATCCCCATCCGTCCAACATTGGGCCGTTTTCACCATGATGGAATCAGCGCTTTCGTGTACATTTCTGAGATTCGCAATCTCAAATCAAATCGTACGTATTATGCTCGTATTTCAATGTATAGTACTTAGTTGTACAATTGCATTGATTTCAATCTTTCTCGTAGATGATGAGTAATTGTCCAGTTATCAAATGGTGAATATAGCAGTAGGGCTCTTGACTAGGGGACTAAATGCTTTTACAGACTTATTTTAAATTTAGATTGGCCAATTAAAAATGAAATTAATTCCAATATTGTTCAATGCAGTTGGAAAGAGCTGGATTCACAGATTGCATTACATCTATTACTTGTATAGATCAACACACAACAATACCAGCAAATCATCATAACATTTGTGAGGCGGCATCTCTTTGATATACGCATGGTGCGAAAGGAAACCGCCATGTTGCTTATCCCGTTACGTTATTAATAGTCATAGATTCCATTCAAGACTTATCGTGACAACATGTAATTCGTCCACATATCACACATGTTTTTAACGTTATTGTTTTAATTTAACGTAATTTAATTTTACGTTTTAACGTTATTTAACGTTATTGTTGTAAACGTTATTGTTTTTAACTCATTATGATTTCTTATGATTTGTTATAGTTTGTCCGGCATGTATTGTAATGCTGCGTGGTTTTGTTTTCATGTGTTTGAGCAGTAACGGTTTCGACACTCAGTCTAACCCGGTGCGACAGAAACGCGGGCTGTCGCTGCTCTCTCCCATCACCATGCCCTCGGCACTATCCTATTCCAGGTACGCCACCGCGACGCGCTGCCAACCCGACCAACACACTCGTCACACAGACGCGCGCAATCTACGGATTACTGACGACATCCATTTTTTTTTTCTTCTTTTTTTTTTTTAAATGCGTTTTATTCACATGTTATGTTAGTACATTATGATAATAACGTAGACCCACAAAGTCACATAAGATTTGACTTGTCTGTGGGTCTACACACTGTTATAACATATTACATATATCATGCTCATTTTAAAATGAACATTCGGAAAACTACGCGGAATAAGAATAAAAACAGTCGAATGTATAAATATATATGTTTCCCTTTGGACAATGCAATTGAAAAAGTAAATAGGCTGAATTAGAATCAATTCAGAATCAATCCTAATGTAAAACGATTCTCAAATTGAAAAATTAATTATTTTTTCGGGTCAGTGCTGTATTTCTTCACGTTGCAATACTTGCTCATTTCGTTTTCTATATCATTTTGTATTGTTGAGATCTTACCATTTGGACACAAGCCATCCCTTCGGTTACGTCTGACAGCCGAACGTTGACGGAAATACCCGAATGGTACAGTACAGTTCAGAGAAGTCTCTAGCAGCTATTTTTCACGTGAAACGCTGCCCGGAAGGTTGAAAAAAAAGTTAAAATACTCCTCCGTCTTTTTTCTTTCAAAATTGATTTCTAATCGATTCTGGATCTTGGAGAATCGGTTCCCGATTTTGAGAATTGATATCATTACTAGTACGGATAGGGGAGACGATTACGCCCCGGAAAGCGGGAATTATTTCACAAATTGGTTTTAAAATGGGACTAAAAACCGAGGTTAACCACTTGACAGCCGCTGGCGCATATACGCGTCCTCACACATTCCGAAACGTTTCATTTTATATCTCGACAAAATGACGTCATATTGACATGGGGCTCGAACTGACATCTAGGAAATGATTGAGAAATAAGTGTTATTTTTCCTATCGCCAATAGAATACGCTAATGTATTGGAAAATAATCAAATACAGACCGCTGATATTCTAAGACATCGTTCTAAGCTAAACGGTAAATAGCCGTGTTATCTGCAAATTTCTTGTTTCACACATCAAGTACAACAATATATCAACACAATTAAACCATTTCTTTCTGCTGTAAATGTTATAAAAAGTCATCTAAACACAAGTATACGTGCGATATAACAGGGAAGTAACCCGGCCTGGGAGATAGGGTAGTGATCTCGTTACCCATCTGTCAAGTGGTTAATTCACAATCTTTGTGAAGTTATCAATGTATCTGTGGGCAAACTGAGAAGAAGAATAACCTCACCCATAACTCTGCGCTCGAAACATCGTTTTATAGCTGCCGTATCGATGAGAGAGAGTGACTGCGTGGGGAGTTGAACTTTTGACCCCGAGTATATTCGGCTTAACCTCACCCATAACTCTGCGCTCGAAACATCGTTTTATAGCTGTCGTATCGATGAGAGAGAGTGACTGCGTGGGGAGTTGAACCGTGGACCCCGAGTATATTCGGCAGCGATACTACTTTTCAGTGAAAACTGAACTTTGGGATTCAAAATCATATACAGTGAAACTTCTGTGCATCGTTTTCTTGCTTGTATCATTCATTTTTTCTCACCCCATTCCCAAATAACCAATGTTAAATTGACCTGGATGGATAGTTTTCCTGCATGGATGGTTAATTTTTCAAGGACCAGGAGAATAGAACAATCCATCCAGGAAAATTCAACATTGATTATATGGGAGTGGGGTGATTAAAAATGAACGATACAGCAGGATAACGACGGATCCGGGAACGTTGCTTAGCTCCAGGTTTCGCTGTACTCGGATATTGTTGAAATGTTCGTTGATCGTAAGTCGGGCCTCGTCAGGGCGTATCAACGTGATTACTCGCATCACGTCTTGTTGGAGTGTGGTCGGTGGTTTGGTGTTGTCGGGTTGGCAAGACAAGCGTTGTAGCATGTAGTTAGCCCTAGATCACGCTGACAGCAGGCCTGCCAACCTGGTGGGCTTCTAACCGAGCCAACGCGGTTGCCGTGGTTACTGATGTTGTTGTCACTAATCTGTGCAGTATTACTAACTGGGCTTCACAGTTCATCCATAGATATATACACTACCTCACCGAGATACGTTACTCCTGCAGCCGATAGCGACATATGCTCGTTTCAATCTCACCGGCCATATTGGACATTTACAAATAGAATGTAGAAGGAACTGTTTCAAAAATGTCCAATATGTGTGAAACTTCACGGTTTGCAAAGCGGTGTGAAGCTACTGCCGAGACGCAAATATGTACGCCTTCCTAACGTTTAGTAACGTATCTCGGTGATATATATCCATGGTTCATTGTTCATTGCTTCAAATACAGACATTATAACAGGTAAAATGGGTGGTAAAAAGCCTCCCTCCGTAGCTCAGTCAGCTAAAGCACAGCTTCAGAAACTGAAGTCAGTTTGGGCGTGGGTTCGAGTCTCGCATAAGGCATGGGTTTTTGTGAATGTCCTCTCACTTATCATCACTTCATATAGTTTCATCATCACCTGCTCAATGCTACATTTCACGTAGAAATAGACTCCCGCATCAAAACTGAATGCAAATGCTTCTTTCTCCCAAATCTAGTTTCAACTTCTAACACTTGGACTACGTTACATGGATAATGAAAATGTGTTAATCAAGGTACAGAAATATCTTCATTTGATTCAATTGGCCACTAGTGATGGGCGTGGCTTATCGGCAGGCCACCTTGATCTATACTTCATGTGGGAATCTAGAGATACTCTGATAGGTAAATGTGAAATTTCCCACATAACAAACAGCCCATTCGATTGGATGTTCTGTTTTGTGACGTTTATGGGCGGGTCAATCACTAGTCGTCAATTCATGTAACTAGAAATGTATTCAAATACAGATAGCAAATGTCCCAATTGAAATGAAAAAAAAAAGAGATTAATATTTCAAACAATGAAATTAACCACTAAATCAGAAAAAATAATATATGTAGGCCTATATAAAATAAATTCAGTATATATCAAAGCTTATTTCAATCTCTAATAGTCCTGTTTACAAAGGTATATCCTGAGGGAGATAACAAATTAATCTGCTAATTATTGCTTAATCAATAAACTAATCACCTTCTTGAAACCATACCTTGACCGCATTTGTTTGTGTGACACGTGTTTGACGCGTGATACGTGTTTGATGTATGTCTGCATACCGCGTGTCTGACGCATGTTTGACGCGTGTTTGACGCGTGTTTAACACGTGCTTGTTGCCCGCAGCCTGAGCACGCCGACGGACACGGAGTCCGACGCGAGCCTGACGCGCCGCTCCTCGTCCGGGGGGCTGATGTCGCCGGAGGTGGACGGACTGAGTCCGGGGGCGCGGGGGCCGGGGGGCGGGCCGGTGCTGCCGGGAGAGGCGGGCGAGCAGGACGGGTTCTACCTGCTCAAGAAGGACTCGCAGCGCCGCCTCACGCTGTCCCGCGTCTTCAGCCAGGACGAACACAAGATCTGCGAGGTGTGGATGAGGAGCATCGTGCAGGACGTCGGCCAGACCGTGCTCACCATGGTAAGACAGGCAGACAGGCAGGCAGACAGGCAGACAGACAGGCAGGCAGGCAGACAGACAGGCAGGCAGACAGGCAGGCAGGCAGGCAGACAGGCAAACAGACAGGCAGACAGGCAGGCAGACAGGCAAACAGACAGGCAGACAGGCAATAACGAATATTGTTAAATAGTGAACGTTATCAAAGAAGAATTCTTCATTGAAACTCCTTGCATTAAATTAGTTGACAAAATTAACACCATGGTTATGATGAGCGTGAGGTGTAAGTGGATCCAATAGCCAATTATGCCCATGAAGCATTGGTACTATTTTCAAGTAATCAAGTTTGATTCCCAAATAATATTCCAATAGTGTCACTCTTCCCAAATAGTAACAAGATACTTGAAAAAATGAAGTTTTTCATAAAATTCCTTGCGAAGCTGTGAGTCCGAGGTGCAAGCGATCAAGAGTGATCGCGGCGTCATGTGTGCCCACAGTCTCACTTGGAGACGCTGATGCGCGGACTGAAGGATTTCATCGCGGACCAGAACCGCGTGGTCATCGAGAGCGCCATCCACCTGCTCAAGGAGGAACTAGACTTCGACGCGGCCGCAATCAATCAGCTGCACTTTGCCATCTACCTGTTCCAAGACGCGGTAAGTCAAGGTCACGCGTCACATTCCTCACGTTCTCCTCACGGCCCTCCCCTAGCGGCTGCACTTTGCCATCTACCTGTTCCAAGACGCGGTAAGTCAAGGTCACGCGTCACATTCCTCACGTTCTCCTCACCTCCCTTAGCGGCTGCACTTTGCCATCTACCTGTTCCAAGACGCGGTAGTTCAAGCTTTTCTCCATCGTCGCGGCACATTCCTTGTCTTGTCCTACATTTTGTGTCCCAAATTGCGTGAAATTGGCGGTGTTTCAAACGGACAACTCACAACCACATACGGTCAGTTGTGTTGTGCAAACTGTTCAAAAACAAACTGGGACTGGAACCTTTCTTGCTGTCCAAAACTGAACAGTATATATTCAAAAATAACTTTTTTCAACCATCCCACAGTTTTTAAATTTTACGCGCACCCCTTATGGTGGCTCCACTGTAGTTGAATCTCAGGTCATTTGAAAAATACCACGATTTTCAAAGGCTCTATGCCGCCCTCGGTAGCTCGGTCAGCTGAGGCGCCACTTCAGGAACTGAAGTCATTGTTGGGCTTGGGTTTTTGTAATCGTCCTCTCACTTAGCATCACTTCATAGTTGCATAATCACTTGCTCATTCGTACCCACATATAGCCTGGCTTTTGGTAGGGTCGTCAAGGAAACAATAATATAATCAAAGGCTGAGCGCCATCTTGAACTGTCAAAAAGGTGATGTATTTTTTGTTGTTGTTGGGAATGAATTTGTGAATTTGAAAGAATTGTTTTTTGACAATGAATTCGTCAGCACATGCTGTGAAGTTAGGTTAGGTTTGTGAGCCGCCTCTAATGCTGGTTGTTTAGTGAAGTTAGGTTAGGTTTGTGAGCCGCCTCTAATGCTGGTTATCCGCGCAGGTGAACGTCGTGCTGCGGCTGCACAGCATCAAGCCCCACTGGATGTTTGCGTTGGACAACCTCGTTCGACACGCCGTGCAGGCAGCCATCACCGTCCTCTCTCCAGGTCAGCAAACATCGCAACACATTCACTGCCGTCACGAGCTGCCTCGTGCATCACCTCACTCGTACATTCGTTCAGCGTCACTGTTTGGTCTCCTTGTTCTCAAACGATTAGATGACAAATTTTAATACTGTGAAACCTCTGTGCATCGTTCCGGATCCATCGTTTTCCTGCTTGTATTATTAATTTCCTCTCACCACACTCCCATATAATCAATCTTGAATTTTCCTGGATGGATGGTTTGATTTTCCTGGTCCCTTGAAAAACGCTGGATGATGGTTTCACTGTATATGAACAGGGTGGAAGGTAAAGAAAAAACAGCAGCTTACCGAGGTTTTAATACTTCAATAATATCAATTTAATAATAATAATAATGATTTTAATACTCCATATGTGATCGATTCAATGTCTAAACAATAACCGATATCAATTGAAAAATTGTAAATAGCTGAAATGTGAAATAACTGAAACAGTAGATAGTAAATAGTAAATGAATAAACAAAGGTTTAACCGTTAGATGAGATGATATTCTCTTGTGCGTAGAGCTGGGTGCCAACCTGCTGGGACAGGACCACCGCACGGGGGTGACGGCCGTTGACGGGGCTGAAGAGGGATCCACCGAGGGTCTGTCAACCGTCAACTCTCTCAAGTCTCAGAAGACGATTGACAGCTTCCCCAACACCAAGATGAGGATCGAGTATCGCGATCAGCTGGCCGGCCTGCGCGCCGAGAACATGAGGTGGGTCAAGGTCTCAGTCAAGGTCATGGCCAAGATGCATTGAGGGTTGCGTTTGCCCGTCGGAGATGGTGTCCTCACTTACTATCCCTCCCATGTTTAAAGTACTATTGACCGTGCGTAGATAGGTGGTGATAAAAGTAACTAACGTCACATTCAAGGCCGGCTCGCTGTCATCAAGTTTGCCAGCCCATCAGCCGTTTCTACAAATAAACACCAGATAGAGCAGCGATCCATATTACACAGAAAAGTACTCATGGAATGGTACGTGTTTTCGAGTTAAGTGAAGTCATCATCTCCCGGCGGCAAACCAACGCAACCCTCAATGCATCTTGGTCATGGTCAAGGTTATGGTTAGAGACATGTAAACGTGGCTTCTATTTCATATTTTCATAGCATTTCATCCTATTTCATCATTATATAAAGGAAAGTGAAATATTTCCGGGGTCAGTTCCCAAGTCCAGGGTCCCGATTGCCTGTAGCGCAACTATCACTCTCATATCGAACTATATACAACAACAATACTCAACAATGCTATACACGGCTCAGTAGAATTATAATGCTAGCAGATGCATTTGTTAATTACGAGAATTATAGATTGTGTGAGTTCAACAATGCCACCGGTACCGTAGCCACTCTTATCTCGATCTGGTTCACAAGGGAGTCCAATAAATTGTGACAGGCAATCGGGACCTTTGGCTCTGAACTGACCGCAAGAAACCACAAATAACGTCCATGTTATTAGTGTGGGAATTGAGTTTATTGTGTTTATATGTTGTTCTTTTTGTAGTAATCAATGGATGTTTTTTTTTATTCAGAAATTGAACCAAGTAGAAGAATTTTCGAATTATTTGTAAAGAATGAACCTTTTATTTCCATTTCAGTGCTATGTTACAATTTCAATTGCGGGTAAAATGTTTAATATGTTCAAGTTTGTGTAATAAGTGGTAATAACACATGAAGTTACATCATGTTCACTCCATGTAGTATGTTAATACTTGCCTACAGACAATTCTCATCAGAGGCTTTGTAGGATATTTAGTAGCAGACTTCCTGATTTTATAATTTGTACTAAAAATGTGTGAATTAAAAAAAAAAAAAAAAATACACCTTCTTCATGTTATGACATAGTATGTTGGTATTACTACATCGTTGTAGCACTTTGGAGCATCTAGTGTGTAGGCCTATAGGATAACAACCTGAGGCTGAATGAATGAATTGGGTGGAACGGAAAGAAAGAACAGCAGCTTACCCAGATTTATGAGTAGAGAAAGGCCTACTCATAGTTAGAGACATGTAAATATAGCTTCTATTTTTTCATTTCATAGCATTTAGAATTTGAAAAGTAGCACTTTGATGCATCTATTATTTTGAAGCATCTTTAGCATTCTTTAGCATAACAACAGTACGGTACCGGTAAAACCACTAGATAACTTGCAATAGGCATACAAGAGAAACACCCCAATTGATTACGTGTTTGGAAAAATAGTCTCCACAACCGGGATGAACCTACGCCTCATCTGCCGCCTGCATCTGCAACTGTAATTTTATCCAAATTCCCCAATTAACTTGACCCGTCTACATCTGAAATGAAAAACTTGTTAGAAAAATAGCATCTATATTGCTCCTAGTCCAAATATAGCGTCTATATCGCCAATACACTGAAACGTAGCGGATTCAGACGTTTGTAGCCCTTCGTCGCCTTTTCAAAAACATGATAGAACAAGATTAAACGTATTGAAAGATGAAGAAATATAATAAAAACATGTATACAAGCACTTTTAGATTTCATCGCTTCTATAGCAATTGCTATTTTTCCATGTCTCTAATCATAGTGCATACTTGTACTGCCATCACTTCTTTCACCACTCTACTGTGACCAAGGCAATACAAGAAAACCTCTATCCTTCGTCTTTCAAGGGACCAGCAAAATAAAACCATCCATCCAGGAAAATTTAACAATGATTATATGGAAGTGAGGTTAGGAAAAATGAATGATACAAGCAGGTAAACGATGGATGCATAGACGTTACCATGATTGCACCTTTCTCCACTCCCAAATCTTGGTAAGCTGCTGTTCTCTCTTTCCCTTTCACCCAATTATTTTACCAAGCCGCAGGCTATTTTCCTGGACACATAGCGAAGTTGCTGCAACGAGGGTTGCATCTAGCATTGTGCCAAGGGTTGCGTCTTGCGCTGTGGCGAGGGTTGCGTCCAGGCTGTGACGAGGGTTGCGTCTAGCTTTGCGACGAGTGTTGCGTCCAGGTTGTAACGAGTGTTGCGACGAGTGTTGCGTCCAGGTTGTAACGAGTGTTGCGACGAGTGTTGCGTCCAGGCTGTAACGAGTGTTGCGTTGCAGACTGCTGCAGGAGCTGATCGAGGGCCAGCGAGCGTACCAGGCGATGTTGAAGCAGGGCCTGGAAGACCAACAGCTGCAGGTACAGCTGCTGGGGCAGGCGATGCAGCTGCAGGCGACACAGCAGCTGCCGGCAGGTGGGGTCGGCCCCACCCGCTCTCCCCTCCTGCCCCAGATCAGCGTGACGGACAGCTCGGCGGACGGTCGCCTGATTGGCTGGCTCAACGACCTCAGGCTCGACCAGACCTCTGTGGACAAGGTGAGTACGCCTACCGGGCACACACAGCGTGCTGATCGTCCCATACCATGGCCTGCTCGGGATTCAGGCCCAGTGTTTCTCGACAGGTGGCCGACAGTTTCTCGACAGGCATCACATTTCACTGAACATGATGCCATTTTCTATCCTTTACTATTCAATTCATATTTATATTTTCTCGTGATTTAATCCATTATCTCTTGTTAATTACTTCACTCCACATTACGGTAAATTGCAATACTCACATATTATGTTTAGCTCTGTGTAGTACAGGACCCTTACCTAATAAATGTCGTACTAGTGTTAGCTAGCTCCGAGAGGCTAGGACTTTGATTGGTCAATATCTCCCAGGAGAGCTACCTGTCATGGCAACGTGTCTGGTCTCTGTGTATTTACATTGTTGTTAGCACAAAATCCTAGCCCTGCTTGTGAGGTGGGCTTCCAAATGTGATGGAATCATTCAGTCCAAGAGACCGTGAATTCGTTTTTTTAATATTTTGTCATTGTTGGTAGCTTTTTTAGTGAATGTTAACCAATCGAAGTCCTAGCCTCTTGGAGCTAGCTAGCACTAGCACGAGATTTATTAGGTGAGGGTCCAGTACTCCATCCTAGTAGGCCTATCTTCCGGGCCGGGGCGAACCTCCTTCTGTTAGCAGTTATATACATGAAAGAAGGTTATGAACGAGCGTCCTTCCTATGCCACACTGATAACGCGCGGGTGGTTCAAGTCACCTTTCGTGTATACATGCAGAAGAACAAAGAAAGAAAGCCAAAGTGCTCTCTCACTCACAACAACAAGTTCATCTCTCAAGTTAACATTTTGTCAAAATATAACAGGGTGAAAAAGGAAGATATGAGGATCAACTACCAAAGTTACGAATTTTCCTGCTCTTGAGTTTTTCAGTACAATGACATAACGGTGAGAATGACATAACGGTCGCCGGAACCTCCATCACACGTAGATGAATTGTAGATAGTCCCAGGAATATTGTCGGCTTCGCGATGTATATTGGCCATTGCTCGTATTTGTTTGATTAACGAAAATATTCCCAAGTGGTCTGCGGTGTGTGAAAGGTTGAGAATCGCTGGCCTGGGTGGTGATGGTGGACTTGGGTTTGGGTTACACCTGCCTCGTGTTGGAGTCCCGTGCCACGTCTCGCGACCGGCCTGCCTGCCTTCATCGGCCACCACTTTTCTGTCTCTTGGAACTTTGCGGTGAAGTGAAAGGTTGAGAATCGCTGGCCTGGGTGGTGATGGTGGACTTGGGTTTGGGTTACACCTGCCTCGTGTTGGAGTCCCATGCCACGTCTCGCGACCGGCCTGCCTGCCTTCATCGGCCGCCACTTTTCTGTCTCTTGGAACTTTGCGGTGAAGTGAAAGGTTGAGAATCGCTGGCCTGGGTGGTGATGGTGGACTTGGGTTTGGGTTACACCTGCCTCGTGTTGGAGTCCCATGCCACGTCTCGCGACCGGCCTGCCTGCCTTCATCGGCCGCCACTTTTCTGTCTCTTGGAACTTTGCGGTGAAGTGAAAGGTTGAGAATCGCTGGCCTGGGTGGTGATGGTGGACTTGGGTTTGGGTTACACCTGCCTCGTGTTGGAGTCCCGTGCCACGTCTCGCGACCGGCCTGCCTGCCTTCATCGGCCACCACTTTTCTGTCTCTTGGAACTTTGCGGTGAAGTGAAAGGTTGAGAATCGCTGGCCTGGGTGGTGATGGTGGACTTGGGTTTGGGTTACACCTGCCTCGTGTTGGAGTCCCATGCCACGTCTCGCGACCGGCCTGCCTGCCTTCATCGGCCACCACTTTTCTGTCTCTTGGAACTTTGCGGTGAAGTGAAAGGCTGAGAATCGCTGGCCTGGGTGGTGATGGTGGACTTGGGTTTGGGTTACACCTGCCTCGTGTTGGAGTCCCGTGCCACGTCTCGCGACCGGCCTGCCTGCCTTCATCGGCCACCACTTTTCTGTCTCTTGGAACTTTGCGGTGAAGTGAAAGGTTGAGAATCGCTGGCCTGGGTGGTGATGGTGGAATTGGGTTTGGGTTACACCTGCCTCGTGTTGGAGTCCCGTGCCACGTCTCGCGACCGGCCTGCCTGCCTTCATCGGCCGCCACTTTTCTGTCTCTTGGAACTTTGCGGTGAAGTGAAAGGTTGAGAATCGCTGGCCTGGGTGGTGATGGTGGACTTGGGTTTGGGTTACACCTGCCTCGTGTTGGAGTCCCATGCCACGTCTCGCGACCGGCCTGCCTGCCTTCATCGGCCGCCACTTTTCTGTCTCTTGGAACTTTGCGGTGAAGTGAAAGGTTGAGAATCGCTGGCCTGGGTGGTGATGGTGGACTTGGGTTTGGGTTACACCTGCCTCGTGTTGGAGTCCCATGCCACGTCTCGCGACCGGCCTGCCTGCCTTCATCGGCCGCCACTTTTCTGTCTCTTGGAACTTTGCGGTGAAGTGAAAGGTTGAGAATCGCTGGCCTGGGTGGTGATGGTGGACTTGGGTTTGGGTTACACCTGCCTCGTGTTGGAGTCCCCTGCCACGTCTCGCGACCGGCCTGCCTGCCTTCATCGGCCGCCACTTTTCTGTCTCTTGGAACTTTGCGGTGAAGTGAAAGGTTGAGAATCGCTGGCCTGGGTGGTGATGGTGGACTTGGGTTTGGGTTACACCTGCCTCGTGTTGGAGTCCCATGCCACGTCTCGCGACCGGCCTGCCTGCCTTCATCGGCCGCCACTTTTCTGTCTCTTGGAACTTTGCGGTGAAGTGAAAGGTTGAGAATCGCTGGCCTGGGTGGTGATGGTGGACTTGGGTTTGGGTTACACCTGCCTCGTGTTGGAGTCCCATGCCACGTCTCGCGACCGGCCTGCCTGCCTTCATCGGCCGCCACTTTTCTGTCTCTTGGAACTTTGCGGTGAAGTGAAAGGTTGAGAATCGCTGGCCTGGGTGGTGATGGTGGACTTGGGTTTGGGTTACACCTGCCTCGTGTTGGAGTCCCATGCCACGTCTCGCGACCGGCCTGCCTGCCTTCATCGGCCGCCACTTTTCTGTCTCTTGGAACTTTGCGGTGAAGTGAAAGGTTGAGAATCGCTGGCCTGGGTGGTGATGGTGGACTTGGGTTTGGGTTACACCTGCCTCGTGTTGGAGTCCCATGCCACGTCTCGCGACCGGCCTGCCTGCCTTCATCGGCCGCCACTTTTCTGTCTCTTGGAACTTTGCGGTGAAGTGAAAGGTTGAGAATCGCTGGCCTGGGTGGTGATGGTGGACTTGGGTTTGGGTTACACCTGCCTCGTGTTGGAGTCCCGTGCCACGTCTCGCGACCGGCCTGCCTGCCTTCATCGGCCGCCACTTTTCTGTCTCTTGGAACTTTGCGGTGAAGTGAAAGGTTGAGAATCGCTGGCCTGGGTGGTGATGGTGGACTTGGGTTTGGGTTACACCTGCCTCGTGTTGGAGTCCCATGCCACGTCTCGCGACCGGCCTGCCTGCCTTCATCGGCCGCCACTTTTCTGTCTCTTGGAACTTTGCGGTGAAGTGAAAGGTTGAGAATCGCTGGCCTGGGTGGTGATGGTGGACTTGGGTTTGGGTTACACCTGCCTCGTGTTGGAGTCCCGTGCCACGTCTCGCGACCGGCCTGCCTGCCTTCATCGGCCGCCACTTTTCTGTCTCTTGGAACTTTGCGGTGAAGTGAAAGGTTGAGAATCGCTGGCCTGGGTGGTGATGGTGGACTTGGGTTTGGGTTACACCTGCCTCGTGTTGGAATCCCGTGCCACGTCTCGCGACCGGCCTGCCTGCCTTCATCGGCCGCCACTTTTCTGTCTCTTGGAACTTTGCGGTGAAGTGAAAGGTTGAGAATCGCTGGCCTGGGTGGTGATGGTGGACTTGGGTTTGGGTTACACCTGCCTCGTGTTGGAGTCCCGTGCCACGTCTCGCGACCGGCCTGCCTGCCTTCATCGGCCGCCACTTTTCTGTCTCTTGGAACTTTGCGGTGAAGTGAAAGGTTGAGAATCGCTGGCCTGGGTGGTGATGGTGGACTTGGGTTTGGGTTACACCTGCCTCGTGTTGGAATCCCGTGCCACGTCTCGCGACCGGCCTGCCTGCCTTCATTGGCCGCCACTTTTCTGTCTCTTGGAACTTTGCGGTAAAGTGAAAGGTTGAGAATCGCTGGCCTGGGTGGTGATGGTGGACTTGGGTTTGGGTTACACCTGCCTCGTGTTGGAGTCCCATGCCACGTCTCGCGACCGGCCTGCCTGCCTTCATCGGCCGCCACTTTTCTGTCTCTTGGAACTTTGCGGTGAAGTGAAAGGTTGAGAATCGCTGGCCTGGGTGGTGATGGTGGACTTGGGTTTGGGTTACACCTGCCTCGTGTTGGAGTCCCGTGCCACGTCTCGCGACCGGCCTGCCTGCCTTCATCGGCCGCCACTTTTCTGTCTCTTGGAACTTTGCGGTGAAGTGAAAGGTTGAGAATCGCTGGCCTGGGTGGTGATGGTGGACTTGGGTTTGGGTTACACCTGCCTCGTGTTGGAGTCCCGTGCCACTTCTCGCGACCGGCCTGCCTGCCTTCATCGGCCGCCACTTTTCTGTCTCTTGGAACTTTGCGGTGAAGTGAAAGGTTGAGAATCGCTGGCCTAGGTGGTGATGGTGGAATTGGGTTTGGGTTACACCTGCCTCGTGTTGGAGTCCCGTGCCACGTCTCGCGACCGGCCTGCCTGCCTTCATCGGCCACCACTTTTCTGTCTCTTGGAACTTTGCGGTGAAGTGAAAGGTTGAGAATCGCTGGCCTGGGTGGTGATGGTGGACTTGGGTTTGGGTTACACCTGCCTCGTGTTGGAGTCCCATGCCACGTCTCGCGACCGGCCTGCCTGCCTTCATCGGCCGCCACTTTTCTGTCTCTTGGAACTTTGCGGTGAAGTGAAAGGTTGAGAATCGCTGGCCTGGGTGGTGATGGTGGACTTGGGTTTGGGTTACACCTGCCTCGTGTTGGAGTCCCGTGCCACGTCTCGCGACCGGCCTGCCTGCCTTCATCGGCCGCCACTTTTCTGTCTCTTGGAACTTTGCGGTGAAGTGAAAGGTTGAGAATCGCTGGCCTGGGTGGTGATGGTGGACTTGGGTTTGGGTTACACCTGCCTCGTGTTGGAGTCCCATGCCACGTCTCGCGACCGGCCTGCCTGCCTTCATCGGCCGCCACTTTTCTGTCTCTTGGAACTTTGCGGTGAAGTGAAAGGTTGAGAATCGCTGGCCTGGGTGGTGATGGTGGACTTGGGTTTGGGTTACACCTGCCTCGTGTTGGAGTCCCGTGCCACGTCTCGCGACCGGCCTGCCTGCCTTCATTGGCCACCACTTTTCTGTCTCTTGGAACTTTGCGGTGAAGTGAAAGGTTGAGAATCGCTGGCCTGGGTGGTGATGGTGGACTTGGGTTTGGGTTACACCTGCCTCGTGTTGGAGTCCCATGCCACGTCTCGCGACCGGCCTGCCTGCCTTCATCGGCCGCCACTTTTCTGTCTCTTGGAACTTTGCGGTGAAGTGAAAGGTTGAGAATCGCTGGCCTGGGTGGTGATGGTGGACTTGGGTTTGGGTTACACCTGCCTCGTGTTGGAGTCCCATGCCACGTCTCGCGACCGGCCTGCCTGCCTTCATCGGCCGCCACTTTTCTGTCTCTTGGAACTTTGCGGTGAAGTGAAAGGTTGAGAATCGCTGGCCTGGGTGGTGATGGTGGACTTGGGTTTGGGTTACACCTGCCTCGTGTTGGAGTCCCATGCCACGTCTCGCGACCGGCCTGCCTGCCTTCATCGGCCGCCACTTTTCTGTCTCTTGGAACTTTGCGGTGAAGTGAAAGGTTGAGAATCGCTGGCCTGGGTGGTGATGGTGGACTTGGGTTTGGGTTACACCTGCCTCGTGTTGGAGTCCCATGCCACGTCTCGCGACCGGCCTGCCTGCCTTCATCGGCCGCCACTTTTCTGTCTCTTGGAACTTTGCGGTGAAGTGAAAGGTTGAGAATCGCTGGCCTGGGTGGTGATGGTGGACTTGGGTTTGGGTTACACCTGCCTCGTGTTGGAGTCCCGTGCCACGTCTCGCGACCGGCCTGCCTGCCTTCATCGGCCGCCACTTTTCTGTCTCTTGGAACTTTGCGGTGAAGTGAAAGGTTGAGAATCGCTGGCCTGGGTGGTGATGGTGGACTTGGGTTTGGGTTACACCTGCCTCGTGTTGGAGTCCCGTGCCACGTCTCGCGACCGGCCTGCCTGCCTTCATCGGCCGCCACTTTTCTGTCTCTTGGAACTTTGCGGTGAAGTGAAAGGTTGAGAATCGCTGGCCTAGGTGGTGATGGTGGACTTGGGTTTGGGTTACACCTGCCTCGTGTTGGAGTCCCGTGCCACGTCTCGCGACCGGCCTGCCTGCCTTCATCGGCCGCCATGCCGGCCACCACTTTTCTGTCTCTTTGAACTTTGCGGTGAAGTGAAACGCCCGCCAATCCCGCACCGATCACCCGATCATGCTGTAACTTGGACACGTACATCGTGTTGCTCGTACGAACAAATGCCAACCAAAAAATTCCACTGTTAAAATTTATTGGCGAAGTTGAAATTTTGCTGCAACCTTGTCGGCGGCACCGTAACCGGACCGTTCGAGGTATCGCAAAATTTTCTTCGAATTAAAACTTGTTCAATGCCCCAAAAAAATATAAAAAATTAATTTCCCACCTTTTTTTTCGGTCATAAATCGACTTTCTGACAAGGGGGTTCCCTTTCCAGAAATCGCAAATACGGAGACGCCCGCCAATCCCGCACCGATCACCCGATCATGCTGTAACTTGGACACGTACATCGTGTTGCTCGTACGAACAAATGCCAACCAAAAAATTCCACTGTTAAAATTTATTGGCAAAGTTGAAATTTTGCTGCAACCTTGTCGGCGGCACCGTGGCCGGACCGTTCGAGGTATCGCAAAATTTTCTTCGAATTAAAACTTGTTCAATGCCCCAAAAAAATATAAAAAATTAATTTCTCACCTTTTTTCTCGTTCATAAATCGACTTTCTGGCAAGGGGGTTCCCTTTCCAGAAATCGCAAATACGGAGACGCCCGCCAATCCCGCACCGATCACCCGATCATGCTGTAACTTGGACACGTACATCGTGTTCCTCGTACAAACAAATGCCAACCGAGAAATTCCACTGTTAAAATTTATTGGCGAAGTTGAAATTTTGCGGCAACCTTGTCGGCGGCACCGTGGCCAGACCGTTCGAGGTATCGCAAAATTTCCTTCGGATTAAAACTCATTCAATGCCCGAGAAAAATATAAGAGATTAATCTCGGACCTTTCTTTTTTGGTCATAAATCGACTTTTCGGAAAGGGGATTCCCTTTCCTAAATCGCAAATACGGAGACGCCCGCCAATCCCGCACCGATCACCCGATCATGCTGTAACTTGGACACGTACATCGTGTTGCTCGTACGAACCAATGCCAACCAAATAATTCCACTCTTAAAATTTATTGGCGAAGTTGAAATTTTGCGGCAACCTTGTCGGCGGCACCGTGGCCGGACCGTTCGAGGTATCACAAAATTTCCTTCAGATTAAAACTCGTTCAATGCCCCCAAAAAATATAAAAAATTAATCTTGGACCTTTTTCTTCGGTCATAAAACGACTTCCCTTTCCAGAAATCGCAAATACGGAGACGCCCGCCAATCCCGCACCGATCACCCGATCTTGCTGTAACTTGGACACGTACATCGTGTTACTCGTACGAACGAATGCCAACCAAAAAATTGCATTGTTGAAAGTTATTGGCGAAGTTGAAATTTTGCGGCAACCTTGTCGGCGGCACCGTGGCCGGACCGTTCGAGGTATCGTAAAATTTTCTCCGGATTGAAACTCGTTCAATGCCCCCAAAACATATAAGAAATTAATCTTGGACCTTTTTTTTCGGTCATAAATTGACTTTCCGGCAAGGGGGTTCCCTTTCCAGAAATCGCAAATACGGAGACGCCCGCCAATCCTGCACCGATAACCCGATCTTGCTGTAACTTGGACACGTACATCGTGTCGCTCGTACGAACGAATGCCAACCGAGAAATTCCACTGTTGAAAGTTATTGGCGAAGTTGAAATTTTGCGGCAACCTTGTCGGCGGCACCGTGGCCAGACCGTTCGAGGTATCGCAAAATTTCCTTTGGATTGAAACTCGTTCAATGCCCCCCAGGAAAAAAAAATAATCTCGAAATTTTTTTTTCGGTCATAAATCGACTTTCCGGCAAGGGGATTCCCTTTCCAGAAATCGCAAATACGAAGACGTGCTACTCTACGTCAGCCAGGACGATCTGCGCAGCTTGCGTTGTGAGATGAGCGATATATAAAGCGTTTCCTTGCGTTGTTTCAGTTTCTCACGGAGGAGTATTGCCTTGACGACGTGCTACTCTACGTCAGCCGGGACGATCTGCGCAGACTCAACTTACGGTAGATATACGTTTATGTCTAGATATACGGTAGATATACGTTTATGTCTAGATATACGGTAGATATACGTTCATGTCTAGATATACGGTAGATATACGTTCATGTCTAGATATACGGTAGACATACGTTTATGTCTAGATATACGGTAGATATACGTTTATGTCTAGATATACGGTAGATATACGTTTATGTCTAGATATACGGTAGATATACGTTCATGTCTAGATATACGGTAGATATACGTTTATATCTAGATATACGGTAGATATACGTTCATGTCTAGATATACAGTAGATATACGTTCATGTCTAGATATACGGTAGATATACGTTCATGTCTAGATATACGGTAGATATACGTTTATGTCTAGATATACGGTAGATGTACGTTTATGTCTAGATATATGGTAGATATACGTTTATGTCTAGATATATGGTAGATATATGTTTATGTCTAGATATGCGGTAGATATACGTTTATGTCTAGATACACGGTAGATATACGTTTATGTTTAGATATACGGTAGATATACGTTTATGTCTAGATATACGGTAGATATACGTTTATGTCTAGATATACGGTAGATATACGTTTATGTTTAGATATACGGTAGATATACGTTTATGTCTAGATATACGGTAGATATACGTTTATGTCTAGATATACGGTAGATATACGTTTATGTCTAGATATACGGTAGATATACGTTTATGTCTAGATATACGGTAGATATACGTTTATGTCTAGATATATGGTAGATATACGTTTATGTCTAGATATATGGTAGATATATGTTTATGTCTAGATATGCGGTAGATATACGTTTATGTCTAGATATACGGTAGATATACGTTTATGTTTAGATATACGGTAGATATACGTTTATGTCTAGATATACGGTAGATATACGTTTATGTCTAGATATACGGTAGATATACGTTTATGTCTAGATATATGGTAGATATACGTTTATGTCTATATATACGGTAGATATACGTTTATGTCTAGATATACGGTAGATATACGTTTATGTCTAGATATACGGTAGATGTACGTTTATGTCTAGATATACGGTAGATATACGTTCATGTCTAGATATACGGTAGATATACGTTCATGTCTAGATATACGGTAGATATACGTTTATGTCCAGATATACGGTAGATATACGTTTATGTCTAGATATACGGTAGATATACGTTCATGTCTAGATATACGGTAGATATACGTTTATGTCTAGATATATGGTAGATATACGTACATGTCTAGATATACGGTAGATATACGTTTATGTCTAGATATACGGTAGATATACGTTTATGCCTAGATATACGGTAGATATACGTTTATGTCTAGATATACGGTAGATATGCGTTTATGTCTAGATATACGGTAGATATACGTTTATGTCTAGATATACGGTAGATTTACGTTCATGTCTAGATATACGGTAGATATACGTACATGTCTAGATATACGGTAGATATACGTTTATGTCTAGATATACGGTAGATATACGTACATGTCTAGATATACGGTAGATATACGTTTATGTCTAGATATACGGTAGATATACGTTTATGTCTAGATATACGGTAGATATACGTTTATGTCTAGATATACGGTAGATATGCGTTTATGTCTAGATATACGGTAGATATACGTTTATGTCTAGATATACGGTAGATTTACGTTCATGTCTAGATATACGGTAGGTATACGTTTATGTCTAGATATGCGGTAGGTATACGTTTATGTCTAGATATACGGTAGATATACGTTTATGTCTAGATATACGGTAGGTATACGTTTATGTCTAGATATACGGTAGGTATACGTTTATGTCTAGATATGCGGTAGATACCGCTCTCCTGAGCCTCGCTGGCAGTTGACATGTCATGCTGTTGCAGGAGAAGCTCGTGAGAGACATCTCAACCCTCACACTAGACTCAAATGGAAACATTTTCAATAATAATAATGGTTGTTTATTTTTCACACATTAACATAGAACAAATCAAGTTCAAATTTTCCACAAAGACTAAAATAATTGAGAATGAAAACACCAACTGCGTATACAAATAACATAGGCCTAATGCATAGATTAGAAAATTATTATTTTTCAATATTAACAATTTAAACACAATTATAATTACAGTATGGACCTAATTAGACTAGCTTTAGCGAGGATTCAATTTGACATACTGAAAAAAATTGGTGTTCGTTTTTATGTTTTTTTTTGTTTTTTTTGTTTTTTTTATTGGTTCTCTACAGGTCAAACGGCTACAGCTATCAACTTCAAACTTTTTTCCATCATGGTTCCTCATCTAGCTTAGATCTGTATAGTTTTGTGGCATTATCGGGTGGTAACTTTTATTTTTATGAATTTTAGAAATTTCAAAAATACCCATTAGAAAAACACAGCAAAAAAAAAATTTATTTTCAAAAAAATTGAAATTTTGTGTGAAGTTGAATAACTTTTTGATGCACATTTCTGGAAATTCTCAGCTTGATCGGGTCAGCCATTTTGAAGAAAAAACATGAAATGTGCTAAATTGGTACCACTCGAAGCGGTTTTTACCCATTTATAACTAAAATGTTGCCCAATTGGCGAATTTAGGCAAAAGTTTGGCAATGAAGTCGACATACTATTACTTTCCGCTCTTCTAACAACGCGTATATAGCGTTTTCCCAGTTACGATATTAATTCTCATAGTTTAAACCCTTGAATATCTTTGACGAGTGCCGCCCGCGAGACGCGACTTGGCATTCATGATCGACGACGTGTGAGGCCCGCTAATCACCGCGCGTCATGTTTACATCTATATCTCCCAAAGTTACCGTCAGAAATCACAGACTATGTCGATAAAGGTAGTACCGGTAACTCTTTGAGAAAATGATGTTTACTGATGCGTCAAACTGACCTTGCAGCTGTCATTAGCAACAATATCTACTAGAAACTAGAGATGACATCGGTTCTCAAAATCTGGAATCGATTCTCTGTGCTACAGAATCGATTAAAAATTGATTTTGAAAAAAAAAATTGAAAAAAAATTGAAAAAAAAAATTGAAAAAAAAGGTTTATTCTCAAAAAAGTAGTGTAATTTGAAACTCTGCAAATTTGCAAATTTGTAAATTGAAAGTCAAACTCTGCGGCCTGTGAAGTGCTTAGAAAAAAAAAACAGACCAAGCTACATAAATTTTTTTTTTTTTTTTAATAACATCGAAACTTGATACAAAATCATTGTTCTCCAATTAAGGCAACGGATGGAAGATAGGATCGTTTGGACGGGGCACCACAAGGGCGATCTTAACACCCCATTTAAAATAACCAATGAACATCAACACCAGAACTGTGCTGTTGGTGACTGTGAATTTCCGACGCGGATAACAGTCTTTCAGTTTCCGAAAGTCCGAAATACATTATTGTATAATCCATGAATTTAAAATCATGAATAATGAATAAATAAAATAAAATAAAATGAATGAATAAAATATAATAACCATAAATGTAGGATGGAATCTTCGCATACGCCCATCCAATAATTGCCAAGGTTTTGTAGAGTACCGGTATCTAACCTATCTCTATAATATACAGTATCTATAAAGGTAGGTTCATAGAGCCACGGCATTTTTTCCGGCCGGCAATCTTGTCGGGTGCCGTTGGACGTCAAATGATTTGTACCGTTCATACTACCACGGCAAACTATCGCCGACTCAAGGCAATTATATATCGAATCGATGCGATAACCATGGCAACGTCGATAGTGATCGAGTTTGACAGTCGATAGTTCGTACGCAGAACACATAGTTCGAGTATAAACGTGGCCGTGATGTAAACTACGTCATCACGGCAAGTCTGTCGTCCGGCAAAATGTTCAACTTCATTCAACTTTCAAGGCCACAGTGAACGACAAGCTTGGCATGTCTGTGATTGGCTCATTCATTTTGACGGCACGGCAAATTCGTGTTGCCGTGGCTCTATGAACGTACCTTAAGAACAACATGAAACTTTTTCTGTACACATAGACTTATCTAACTCAGAACTGTATAGTCGTTGGATCAAATCGGTTGAATCATTTTAGTGTCCATTTTCATTCAATATTGTGACAATTCATTCACCCTTTTTCTCTGCATTCAAACTGCTATTCACCGAGACGCATGGCCGAGTGATTAATACACTGAACCGTCATTCGGGAGACCGGGGTTTGATTCCCGCCATGGTCGACCATCCAGACAGGGGTTTCTCGTGGTTTCCCTCTGTCGTTCAGGTTGATACTGGGATGGTTCCTTAACAGCAGGCCACGACCGACTCCTTCCCACCATCTAAAAACACCTAATTAAATAACCCCATATCTCATCATCCCATCATCTCATATATCATTCACCGACGCCAATAGATCGTAGTCATCAGTAAAGTGCGTCATTAAGCACAATATAAATTTTTAAAAAACCTTTTTTTTTAAATAACATTGAAACTCTATACAAAATCATTGTTCCCCAATTCAAGAGAATTTTTTTTTTTTAAATTGTAATTTAATTTGTCATGACAACTGACTGTTCCCGCGACGGTCGCTCTATAACGCCTGTCTGTGTTTTCAGGGGCGGCGTAGAGATCCGCGTGTGGAAAGCAATCTGTTCTCATCGCCGCGAAAACCGTTCCTCTCCCGTCTCGGGCCACGGCAGTCCTCGGCCGTTCAACATGGCCGCCTCCGAGGACGGTTTCTTCGCGCGCCGCTCCAACGCTGCCGACTGAACGCGCGAGCGGGCTCACGGGACACGGTCGGAAGAGAAGAGTGTCGTCACACCTCGAATCATTTGTTGGGAGCGTACTGTTAGACTTTCCTCCTCGGCGGTTGTCGAGAATAGAAACGGAAACAATATTTCGACAACGTTTCTATTGCCTTTGTCGGGTGACAACAGTTGTTATAAAGAACACAACAGAGAGTTGAGGTAACACAAGCTTACAGAGTCGAGTTCTGTAAGGACAGAAAGGAAACTTCAGTGAAACCTCTATTCATCGTTTTTCAATAAAACCATCCATACAGGAAAATGATCTGTCCAGGAAAATTTAACATTCGTGAATGGTACAAGCAGGAATACGATGGATCTGGGAACGATGCATAGGTTTCACTGTATTAAGGTACCATATCAAGGTAGTGTAGGGCTGGAAGCATAAGTAAAAGTCTGTTTCTGATGTTTGATACCTGTTGAATCCTATGTAATACAACATGGTCGACTTGTTTGATCAGGAAGCAAACAGACTTTTACTTTTGCTTCAAGCTGAACTGTTTGTGATGAGTCGTTACTCGATGAAGGCAAGAAGAACGTTGTCGAAACATTGTTTCCGTCTTTATTCTCGACAAGTCCCGGTGAAGGATCCCACGGCACGCTTTCTGTTCAACGACATTACTCGTCGGTCAGACGTTCTCTCCAGCGTCGGTAGCCAATGTGGTGTACATTCTACGAGCTCCGTGGCGTCTTCACAGCAAGCGTTCCGCTCTTCCTCGATAGCCAATCAAGTAGCCACTAATCTTAAGCTGGCCTTACACGGACATTTTCAATGCGATATCGCCACCGCATGCGGGACGATGCGTCGCGATTAAACAAAACTGCTGCTGCCTAGTGGCAATTAAAGCAAGTTTGTCAAAGAGATGGGCGTGTCTATAGCGTCCCGCGCTTTTCGTGGCATGACTCAAGTTCGTTGACTGTTTGTTGTAATTTTGTTGACATAGCTGGTGTCTTCTCAATAATAATAATTATATAAAAAGTAAAATCAAGATCTCGTAAAAGGAGTCGTACACACGTGGGCACATTGATCAGTTATAGAATTATTGTAGAACAATTCATGCTAAAATCGGCTGTAGCTGTCCTGGGGGAAGCAGTACGACGGCGACCTCAAGCGGATTTCACCTGAACCCAAGCTACATCCGGCAATTTCGCATGCGATTTGCGGGCAAAAAGTCGACTAGAGCTGAACTTGTGCGACAAAACCACGCACCATCACGCAGTCTGCGCTTATTGGTCAATAATTCAAGATGGCCGATATTGCTCCCGCATGCGGTTGCGATATCTCATCGGAAATGTTCATGTGACGCCAGCTTTACAGATAGGGAAGTGTTCAAACACTTGGAGACGTGTAGCTGAGCTACAGACGGTAGATATACCACCAAGACATTCTGTTCTTACGGCAGAACGAAACTGAGCACCGCTGCATACGCCCAGGTATCTTACTCACAACAATCGAGACATGTCATCTTGTCATTTCATTCCACTTTCATTCACTGCGCTGTTCTTTGGAGGACGTCACAACTAGGGATGACATCGATTCGCAAAATCGGAAATCGATTCTCTATGCTCCAGAATCGATTAAAAATCGATTTTGAAAAAAAAATTGAAAAAAAAATTTGAAAAAAAAATTGAAAAAAAAAATTGAAAAAAAAAGTAGTGTGATTTGAAACTTTTTTTTTTCAACCTTCCCACGGCATTTCACGTGAAAAATAGCTGCTAGAGACTTATTTGAACTGTACTGTACCATTTGGGTATTTCCGTCAACGTTCGGCTGTCAGACGTGACCGAAGGGATAGCTTTTGTCCAGATAGTAATATCTCAACAATACAGAATAATATAGACAACGAAATGAGCACTTATTACAACGTTAAGAAATACAGCACTGAACCGAGAAGAAAGAAATTTTTTTTTTTAAAATTCGATTTTTTGATTTGAGAATCGTTTTACATCAGAATCGATTCTCGATTAATCGATGTCATCCCTAATCACAACACTGAAACTGGATTCCAACGTGCGATGACGATACAGTGGAACCTCATTTATACGGTTTTCAGGACCCTTACCTGATAAATGTCGTGCTAGTGCTAGCTGGCTCCAAGAGGCCAAGACTTTGATTGGTCAATATCTCCCAGGAGAGCTACCTGTCATGGCAACGTGTCTAGTCTCCGTGTACTTCCATTGTTGTTAGAACAACATCTTAGCCCTGCTTATGAGGTGAGCTTCAAAATGTGATGGGATTATTCAGTCCAAGAGACCGTGAATTTGTTTTCATAATATATTGTCATTGTTGGTAGCTTTTTTAGTAAATATTATAATAACCAATGGTTTTCCTAGTCTCTTGGAGCTAGCTAGTACTAGCACGAGATTTATTAGGTAAGGGTCCAGGGTGCCAGACTAAAAAAAATGTATCAACATGAAAAACTTGATAATGAAACTATTCAACATGTGGAGCGAATAGGTTGAATCAAACAATAAAACTTATAAATGTAATGAATGTATAAACGAAAAACTTATAACAGAGGTTCCACTGTAATAATCTCTCATCATTATTTAACGATGCGTAGAGGTTTTATGGGGTGAGGAGCTAGAAGGGAGTGGAGGGGATCAGTGCGTGAGATGTCTTGGGAGCATATCTATCGTGTTTGGCCGAGCTGCGTCGCGGTGCCACACGACAGAGCCGTGAGCGCAGTGCGTGGGGTTGCCAATCGATAGCAGTGCGCGGCGGATAGCCAAGTGATGGGGAACAACCTCTCACAGCGTTTCCTGGTCAACGTCACACATTTAAACTAGGGATGACGTTGATTCTCAGAATCGGGAATCGATTCTCTATGCTCCAGAATCGATTAGAAATCGATTTAAAAAAAAAAATTAAAAAAATTTGAAAAAAAAGTTTATTCTCAAAAGAGTAGTGTAATATTAAACTTTTTTTTTCAAACCTTCCCAAGGCGTTCACGTGAAAAATAGCTGCTATAGACTTCTTTGAACTGTACTGTACCATTTGGGTATTTCCGTCAACGTTCGGCTGTCAGACGTATCCGAAGGGATAGCTTTTGTCCAGATAGTAATATCTCAACAATACAGAATAATATAGACAACGAAATGAGAACTTATTGCGACGTAAAGAAATACAGCACTGAACCGAGAATTTTTTTTTTTTTTTTTGAAAAATCGATTTTTTGATTTGAGAATCGTTTTACATCAGAATCGATTCTCTATTAATCGATGTTATCCTAATTTAAACGGACGATTAACTGAAAGAAAGATATTACAAATGTTCTCGGATTTCCGTTCCAACTTCTGACCGACCTGAAGTCAAAGATCAAAGCACCTCTGAGATGTTGTTTCAGTTCAGGAAATTGAATTCGCCTCAAGGACTTTACATTATGTTAGCTGACCTTCTGCCTCATCCACTTCGTCGACTGTCATCTTCGGTGTAGAAAGTCTTGAAACCTACGTAGCAACATCGAGCAGTACGTAGTTCAAGTCTCTCTCTCTCTCTCTCTCTCTCTCTCTCTCTCTCTCTCTCTCTCTCTCTCTCTCTCTCACACTCTCACTCTCTCTCTCTCTCTCTCTCTCTCTCTCTCACTCTCTCTCTCTCTCTCTCTCTCTCTCTCTCTCTCTCTCTCTCTCTCTCTCTCTCTCTCTTCTCGCCGGTCTGGTAGTTAATGCCAACGTAGCTCTCCTCTCCGTCGAAGTGAAGTGAAGTAGTCTGTCAAGCGTTGATTAAGTACGGTGTTAACAGTATTAAGGAAAAGGAGGAGGAATGAATCTCTGGAGATAAGGATCTGTGTAACGTGGGACGTCCCGTACCTGGCTGTTGAGCAACATCGGGTAGGCCGGCAGGTTACCGTAGCAACTAGAGTACCGGTAGGTGAGGGCAAACAAACTGATGAGCAACATCGGGTAGGCGGCAGGTTACCGTAGCAACTAGAGTACCGGTAGATGAGGGCAAACAAACTGTTGAGCAACATCGGGTAGGCCGGCAGGTTACCGTAGCAACTAGAGTACCGGTAGGTGAGGGCAAACAAACTGATGAGCAACATCGGGTAGGCGG
The DNA here is from genome assembly GCA_964007535.1 of Brachyptera risi. NCBI lineage: Eukaryota > Metazoa > Arthropoda > Insecta > Plecoptera > Taeniopterygidae > Brachyptera > Brachyptera risi. Next base: position 29,000,735 of record OZ023335.1, on the reverse strand, counting down.
CAGGTTACCGTAGCAACTAGAGTACCGGTAGGTGAGGGCAAACAAACTGATGAGGACGTTGTGATTGGACAAAAAGCGCTCGGCAAACTCGCTAAGCGAATACGGCGTTCATGGAAAGCCAGCTTCAAGGCTTGAAGTGAGGACTGTAAGAGTTGAGAACTTGAACGGAGGTTGTCCAATTAGTTATTAGACATTTATCCGACTGATAATCTACTCTATCTATTTATTTTCTTATAGTAATTCGTGAGATATTAAAATTTGAAATTTTTTAGAAATAGAAAACGTTGGGAGGGAGGGAAATACCGTGATAAATGTGGTATTACAATCTCGTATTCTTATGTGATCATCTTTATTCTTGCTTATTTGTTTGTCTTGGTTTATTCCGACGCCTGTATTTCATACCATCTGTAGAGTGATAGTGAATGTAACATTTGTTCCGTTAACATCGCAGCAAACCTACCAGGTACAAGGACGCTAAGAATTATTTTTCTTTCCACTCGTACCCTCGATAGAAGTGGATCGTCTAGCAACTAAATGAAAGTAAAAACTCTGGTAACTAATCATATAATCTCGCAGCAACTCAATGAGTCAACACTTCCGAAAAAAGTTGAACGACCTCAACGTTAACTTTGTGAATATTACTGATGTAATATCGTAACATCGTGATTGTATTATCCATTGTTATGAAATTCATCTGTAACTATATGTAGGCCTATGTATGTAAAAAAAAAGCATCAAGTGCTAAAAACAAATATCTACTCCTACTCAAATCAAGTAGGTAGGTTAAATAATAAAATGAAATAAATAAGTTAATTGAATTGGGCTACATTATAATGTACATGTATACATACTAGGGATAATTTCGGTTCCAAAAAATCAGAACCGGATTACCGATTTACAGAACCGGTTCAGAACCGATTCTATGACATTTTTTGGTAGAAAATGAGAGAAGATTTAATCTAGACGCTGTCTCTCATATAGGCGCGAGTTTAATCCTTGTTTTTAGGCGTCATCATATCATTCGGTTATCTTTCAGCCCGTCAACATCTCTCCTGATGAAACAAAACAGTGGTGGGACACATTTTGGATTTAACTGCGCATGGAGGAGAAAAGAAAAAAATGAATAGTACACGCGTGAACTAGTATATTAAATCCATACAATTTATATTGCGACAAAACACTCGAAAAACGTCAACGTCAACGTGATGAATAATTGAAAAATCATCACAGGAAGAATCGATTCTCTATTTCAGAACCGATTGAACCTGGAACCGATTCAGAACCGGTTTTCGGTTGACCGAAGTTATCCCTAGTACCTACCAATATGATACGTGATGATGGATATACAAACACTATATCGTGAACCTCGTCTTGTAAAATCGTAATGCCTTGGAAATATTACAACTATACCGGTGTCATTTGTCTTTGTTACGTTGGTAAATGATCTTCTCCTCTCGTGGCTACACTGTTGGACTCTCGAATCTCGCTATAGTGGTCAGCGGGGGAATTACCGCCCAATCTTTCCGCCAGTAGATCTTCATTAAAGAGCGCGTGAAAATACTGCAGGTCTTCTATTATTCTGGGGATATTCTAGAAAAACTAAAACGTAAAGAGAAATAATTAGAAACTGGGTTCTAGGGATATTGATTTCAACGTTCCCGTCACTATTTATCACTAGATTTATTCGGCTTACTCTGCAGAAAATATAATATGCTGAACTACCGTTTACTTGCTATGAATAAATACGTGTGGTTTATTTTGAGATACTCGTAAAAGTTGAGTGCTTGCAAAATTTTCTGTTGTGTTTACTTTTGTCGGAAAGAGTTTATAAAGAAGCGATGTGAAGTTTGTCAGAGAGAGAGAGAGAGAGAGAGAGAGGAGAGAGAGAGAGAGAGAGAGAGAGAGAGAGAGAGAGAGAGAGAGAGAGAGAGAACCAAAAGAGGGGGGGGGGGGGGGGCAAAAGGTTGTGGATCAGAGATATTATGATGGTATTGGGATTTTCATGAAACTGTCAAGTACCAGCATAGATTTACACAGCTGTTTGAAGTGCTTCCAACGCATACCTTATTCAAACTAAAGTGATCAATACGAGAGAGAGAGAGAGAGAGAGAGTGTGTGTGTGAAACAGAGAAGAGAGAGAGAGAGAGAGAGAGAGAGGGAAACAGAGAAACAGAGAGAGAGAGAAAGAGAGAGAGAGAGAGAGAGAGAGAGAGAGAGAGAGAGAGAGAGAGAGAGAGAGAGAGAGAGAGAGGGATAGAGAGGAAGAGAGAGAGAGAGAGACCCAGTCCAGGCAATCAAAGTCTATTGATATTATTTTCTTCTAGCTATTGATAGCTCATCAATTCAAGATACCTCAGACCCTTCCCGAGTCTGACGCTTGGAATAACGTCCCAGGCCTGGCCAACTCCAATAGACTGAAGATTTCTATTCACTAGTATAGCCAACTGCCATGGCAACATGTCTTGCTCTTGTGTATTTCCATTGTTGTCAGCACAAATCCTAGCACTGCTCTTGAGGTGGGCTGAGAACATGTCACACGTTTGCGTTCCAAGAGACCGTGACTCTGTTATTATCTGGTATTGTCATGGTATTCAGCTCTCCTAGAGAACATTACCCAATCAAGTCTGTCGGAGCTAGCCAGGCCTCGGACGTTATCTCAAGCGGCAGTCGGGGTGAGTGTCCTGATTGGTCCCTCCTAATAAACAGCCCACTCGATTGGATGTTACGACTTGTGACGTCAAAGGGGCTAGAAAACGAAAGTGGTCGATTACCCATCAACAATGCTCCAACTGTTTAGAGTAAGACTTGCGTTCAATCCCGAGTAATTGGACTCTGATATATTCTTCTAGGAGACGCTTAGCGTGATTCACAGACCTGAGTAACGTAGCTACATCATGGATCAATATCACCGAGATACGTTACTCAACGTTAAGAAGGCGTACATATCTGTGTCTCGGCAGTAGCTCCACACTGCTTTGCAAACCAGGAAGTTCCAACATATTAGACACATATATCTATGATAATATAGAATGCCTTGCTTGGATTATATTTGTAAATGTCCAATATGGCCGCTGAGATTGGAACGAGCACATGTGGCTATCGACTGCAGGAGCAACGTATCTCGGTGAGGTGATATATCTATGATAATATAGAATGCCTTTCTTGGATTCTATTTGTAAATGTCCAATATGGCCGATGAGATTGTAACGAGCATATGTCGCTATCGGCTGCAGGAGTGAGAGAGAGAGAGTACCGTATCTTGGTGAGGTGATATATATCTATGGCTACACTCATCCGTCAGCATTATTACCGTGCAACTTTCAGAACTCTTTGAATCTTGACGGTTCGTACTGCTCTGTCGAAGTCACAATAATCCGGCCTCGTAATTCATCTCTACTGAACGACTTGTCGGTATAAGACGCTGTTTTATTGATTGGCAACCCTGCGTCGAACTGTACGACATTTCATTATTACATTTCAACGTTTCACCCGCGGGCTTTTCTTTTTACTCAACCACACTCCCCTCAATTAATAGTACCCTGATATGACTAAGGTTGTTGAATTGTTTCATTGTACAGTATAACCTCCGTTGAAAATACCCAGCCCACTCTTATTCTCAGCCTAAAGCGCAGCTTAGTCGAATGTTTTCCCCTGGCCGACTGACCGCAGATTGGAAACAACCAACGAACGTCACATAATTGATTTGTGTTTAATTATATCTGGGATGACGACTCGTGGTACTGTTATTCTCTGCTGTGGATGTTTCGTTGGGGTAACACGAGTACCTGCAGGGACCCACGTTGACGTGTGATAAGGAAATAACGTGCAGCGTAGATTCTTAGACGTGAATCACACAGAATATATGAAATTATTTGAAACAGTGAGTTTCAATTTGGTGCTTTTAAAGAAACAACGTGTCTTATAGGCCTATTATTATTATTATTATTATTATTATTATACATTAAAGTGCCTTTCTTAAACATCACGCAGAATATAAAACGATAACTTTATTAAACGATTAATTTTTAGATTGTTGTGTACAGTTTGGATTATTATCCGTAATATGATTTTTCTCTTATAATTAACATTGTTACGTTTTTATATTATTATTTTTATTAATTATAGTTATTGTTACAGTTGTATTCACGAAAGAAGTGTGTCGTCTACCAACATGAAAAACTAAAATATTACCACTATATTTGTCTATCTCTTGTCTATTTTTTTGGGGGGGGTGATTTTTCAGTGTAAATTCTATGATTTGAAATGCAGCTGCGTATTTAAAAAAGTGTAAAATGTCGAACGTTGCAGCAATGTTCTGTAATCACCCAAGCGTCGACAATAAAAGTTGGTAAACAACCTTACTCTTTCGTGGATACAAATTTATTTCCACCGCGGAAGAATATTCTCATTTCTAATCAAAATAATGTGTTATCTTTAGTTGACTTACATCTTTGAATAGACTGTATAATAATATAATGTGATAGAAAAACAAGTTGACTAACAATAAAGAAATAAAGGTAATCGTTGATGGTTGTTTTTCTTCCCGTATTTCCCTGTCGTTTCCTTCCAGGTATAATCTGATGTGTATTGAAGCCAATAACATACATCTCGATTGTCAACAGATCTTACACTCTACAATAATGCAAAGGATTACAGACAAGTATGCAGTGAAACTTCTGTCCATCGTTTTTCAAGGGACCAGGAAAATAAAACCATCCATCCAGGAAAATTCAACATTGATTATATGGGAGTGGGGTGAGAAAAAAATGAATGATACAAGCAGGAAAAAGATGGATCCCGGGAACGATGCATAGAGGTTTCACTGTATAATAATAACTATTCATTTAGCAAGATAGCTATTACATTTCGTAGTAATAATAATAATTTAGTCTTTATTCATTTTTGAGTAGTTAACAAAAGAAACAGAAATAACAATTTACATGTGAAAATTAAAAATGAGATGATTATTTAACAAAAATGAAATGGCGAGGTTCGGATACATGAGTTTCTGCTCTTCCACCTAACTTTATGAGTATAATAACTAAAATGCAAATAATGATGTAATAAAAAAAACTATAAATTTACAAATGGAAAAGGAAAAAAAGAACAGGAAGAGCTGACAGATTAGAACTAAATTAAACATGATTTTTTAAAACTATCTCTGAATTTTGCTTCACTAAAAGTTGTTTTTTGTATGATAATTTGTATAGACCTGGGGATTTTACTGATTTTAATGACGTTGGCAACTCGTTACATCTTCTTGGACCACTTATTGAGAATGAAGATGAAGATTTGGAATTGTGATGATGATAAACCAAATTGGAGTTTTGACGAACATTATGATCATGAAGCTGTAACGTGAAAGCGATTTTGTTATACAAATATTCTGGAGACTTGTTGTTAATTATTTTATAAATCAAAACTACTGTATTCAAATTTCGGCGATTTTTCATGTTCAACCATCCAAGTTCGATGAGTTTGGACGAAATTTGCTGTTTGAAGGGTACGTTCAGAACAAATCTCACACATGAGTACTGAACTTTTTGTATCTGTCGTTCAATACTTTTAAAATTTTCATTGTTTTTATTTTATTTTAACAATAGAAAAAAAAATCAGGAACATGAAATATATAAATTTGATAATTGTCTCACTTTTATGAAAGCCTAAAATCATAACCACCGGAATTCTTTCTTGACAAATGTTTCACATTTTCTTCTGAATCTCTGAATGTTCGTTACTTCTTTCACACCACATATTATCCAGCGTATTGTGGATTACGTGCATATACCACGTTAGCAAGGCTAGATTTATCTTAAACTATTCTAGTGCAATATAATGATAAAGTACTGAATAATGATTATATTTCCATGATAATATGGGCCCTAATGATTAGAAAAGTGTAAAAGCTACGCAAGCAATGAATAAATATAACTGTATTGCGGAACCCCATTTCACTTACTGTGTTACCATTCTTCACCAAGCTTTTAATCAGGGACCCGAACCGAAATGAATAAAGGTTCCGGTTCCGGTTCTTAATTTTCTCAAATAACGGTTCCGGTTCTGGTTCCGGTTCTACGATTTAAAAGGTTCCGGTTCCACTTGCTAAATGATTTCATAATTTTTTTTTTCCTTTGCTTGTGGTGGTTCGTCTATTTTTGGTGGTTTTTGACACTTTGTTTTGTTTGTCCATCTGCCGGGGACAGATCTTTTCCCTCACTCTGGGTTTCGACTTTCGAGGTTCCTCCTTTACACCTTCTCTTCCGACAAAATTTATACAGAAATGGTGAAACAGGAGAAATTCCCGATATAGCGAAAACTCGACCAAACAGGCCACACGCTCTGATATCGGTTATGTTTGGTGCATTACTTAGAAGTTATACAGCTACGAGGGCACCGCCAAAGAACGATTCTCAGAGAGCTGTGTTCTTTTATAGAAGCATACTCTCAAATGTCAATGTATTTTCCCCGAACGAAAACGTGGACACAAAATGAGTCAACGGTCGTTTTTGGCACAATCCCGTGAAAAGGATTCATTTTTTAATGTCTGGAAAAAAAATAACTGAAAAGTTTTAAGCAAAAGGAGTGAATAATGAGTCTGAATTAGGTATTGAGAACCTTTATGGAACCGAAAAGAACCCAAGATTTTTAGGGGTTCCGGTTCTGGTTCTTGAAAATCAATAATAAAGGTTCCGGTTCTGGTTCCGGTTCTCCAAAAATACGGGTTTTTTCGGGTTCCGGTTCCGGTTCGGGTCCCTGCTTTTAATACTGACATCTCTAGACTGCAGATATTACAAAACAGTGGTATGAGAGTGGTTCTTAGATGTGGAAGGAGAATGCCCACCGACTTTAAGCTTAATGTCTTAGGTTGGCTAAATGTGAAAGATTGGATAGGCTATAATGGAATGTGTTTCATATATAAAATGAAAAGGGGATTACTACCTGGTTATTTAGATAATCACATGGTCTGCTGCAGTGATGTACATAACTACAATACCAGACAATGCAATCAAATATATTTAGAGGTCTGCTCTAGGGAGGTTAGACTCAGTGGCGTGTTGAAGTCCTTACAAGGACCGGTGCCAGACCACCCTTTTGAAGAAAAATACCCCACCCACCCTATTTATTGCGAAGCCGGTGATTTTGTAAAAAGGCAGACATATATACCCCAATGGGGGGGTGTGGGGGGGAGGGCCCCCCCACATCAGCCCCGCAGGGAATTTTTTTATTTGACGTTGTTTTTTACAATTATTTTGACGGCCTTTTTGTCTTTGTGATGTTGGGTTGGTTGCAATTTCATTCAGTGATATCCTTAGGAGTGATGAGCAGGGCAGCCAACTTATGAGAAGTATATAATTCAGTGACACTTATACCTACAGTTTTTCACTATTATACTTTTTATGACAATCTGTAACCACACACTATTTCTGTTTATATAAGCATGTTTATGAACATCTATTGCGTCTCAAAATTAGATAAGAAGTGGAATGGTTAGCTTCAAATTTTTCGTTTACAAAGATCACGCGTGTTAATCTTGTTTCTAAAACATGCACGGCACCCATTATTTATCTCGTAGTTTTTTTTTGTTCCTTCAAAATGGTTGACTCCAAAAGTTGGAAATTGACAAAACTATATAGGCTATCTATCTATATCTTGCAATATTCAGTATTATTATTCTTCATTTTCGACCAAAACAAATCTATTTTTTCAGCAATGTTCATCTTATGGGCATTTTTAAAAATTTAATATCAGAAATTTAAACTCCGCGATAATGCTTATAAGTTTCATATATTCAATCAGTTTCTCCGTTTGGTCTATAGAGAGTAGACAAACAAAAAAAAAACAGAGAGAGATTGGGGGAAAGCCTTCGAGAGACTTATTTGCTAACGCTAGTCTAATCAACACCCTGAGTACCGGTAAAAATAAAACACCTCGATCACAAACAAAAACTCTTTTGAATGAAAAAATATATATATTTCATTCCGTTGCCTGTTGCTGTATATTTTATATTTCAAAAAGTAATTATGTGCAGACCCAACTTGTTATTGTTCATTTCCAATGTAGGCCTACCACAAGTCACGCAATGAAATATAACTAGGCAAACGCGTTATGTGTTTCCGCGTTGATGGATGAGCTGGAACATATCAACTTATCTTTGGATTGGTTATTATATATATATACACCTTGAGATCCAAACCATTACATCACTGCCATCTTATTTTCCATTAATAATTCATATAATAATAAAGAAGGCTTTGTTTTAATCGTTTACAGTCAAGTGGTGACACTTGTTGCTTTGATTTAATAGGTATCTTAATAGCTTTGAATAATTGACACAAATAACATTATATATTTTTTTACATCGAAACGGCTGATCCGATTTGAGTAGAAGTTCGGAATAATGTGTATCATTATCAGATTGAAGTTCTCTGAGAATTTGAATCCTCTCAGATGAAATATTTTTCACGAATGTTTTCCTCTGGCTTATTCTAATGAGATTTTTGAAAACTTTGGAATGAGTTTTCTCAGAAGTTGTTCAACCGATCGTGCCTCAAAACTATACAGCATCAAGTCAGATAAGGGTTCATGTGTGTGCCAAGTTTCGACTGATTTTGAATTTTTGTCTGACCTGTGGAGCGCGAAAAAAAAAAAAAAAACAGGCACTTTTTTTTCGGTATAGTGTAATTGAGTCTTCGCTTCGCTCATCCAATCAAATTATCTAATAAAATCGTATGTAACGATCCCTGTACAAACCCCAATAAAGTTCTATATAATTGCCTATAGAACGAATATGATCATTGAATGATTTTAAAAAGAAAGAATGAATGAATATTATGGTTTTAAGGCGCATCGACAGCGAGGTCATTTAGCGCCTGTGAAAAAAAAAAGAAAGAAAAAAGAAAGAATATCACTATTTTAAACATTAATATTTTGGCTTACCGGTATATTATCTCATAATTTAACTGAAATGTCGATGTTTTCTTTTTAATCACAACTTTCAAATGCTATACTTTGGTTACACATTCTTATATGTTCTTCATCTAAATGTACTCTTTAGGCCTAAAGAACACATTTTCGAGAGGCTTAAAAAACAAGGCTCACACGAGTTTGTAACTATAACCTTCAATATCAGCCATCTTATTAAAAGTTGCAGGCACTGCCTTGGAGTCGCATGTAGATTTTTTGAATGAAGTACTCCAGTTGCAGGTTTTATTCGATGACGACGCACTTCCTGCACTAAAATTTACATCTCCTGCCCGAGACTTGAATTTTGGAAGCTACGTGCTTACAAGAATCACATGTCTTTTCCAATTAGTGGGATTCAACGAGCCTTTTAACTTTCCACATCCAGTACAGCTCACAACATTTGACATAATTTTATTAAAATTTCTATAAGGTACGACAATCTTTCACAAATGACCTCTATGCCATGAACACATTGACTCAACTGGCCTAACTAACCGATAAATTGTCGCAATGATGACAAGTTGAATCACGCCATGTAGTTTCCAGCAAATCACAACTCCCCCATTTCATTATTTTTCCATCGAATCTGGTGATACTTGATGCAGGTGTCAGGTGGCACTTGTCCACCAAGAGTCGACATCGATACAACAATCAAAATTAAGCTTACAAATGAAAGCAACAATTAATTATTATGTTACTAGTGGAACAAAATACCAAGAATATAGGCACTCCTCTAGCTAGTTGTTACAAATTCAAACTAATATTACGGTAAACGTGATAGTTTTGATGATCATTTAATACGATATTATTAGCGTCATGTCATGCGATCTCATACCGTATATTATTCTTTGATGTATCTAGATTCTAGAACATCATACCTATACTCCTACCCCTATGTAGTATTTCTTTGTACACGCAGTACACCTTATTAGCGCGTCAACAGTGTTACTTCATTGTGACTTTACGACAGCAGATATTATTTTGTTTGCTTGTATCCATCTTGGGTGGGTCCCCCACAGGGGACCCACCCCTTTTCGTACCGGTGCCCGGGCACCAAAATAAGATGGGTCAACACGCCACTGGTTAGACTTAGGGTAAATCGATATTTTATTTAGGATTGAGACAGTATAACAGCTTGCCAAGTGATGTTACGAAAGTTAATGAATTTAAATGTAGTATTAGGACTAAAATAATGAACAAGGTGATTATTTTCCAAGTTGACTGTCATTAGTATTGTAATTAAATTGTAAAGTGTTATAATGACTTGTATCTTGTGCAGATAGCACATATGTTGCTAATAAACATGAATTAATTAATTAAAAATACACACTGGTCATTTGAGGAATTGCAAGGTTGTCTGATATTAAATAACTTCAGTGACTGATCCAAGGGATGACTTTTGTTGCCTTTTAAAAAAAAAAATGGATTGAAACACGTGGGGAAGTATTAGGAAAACACGTTGAAAAGCACTTTGTGGACTGAGACGAGTGGCTGAGTGGTCAATACACTGAACCGTCATTCAGGAGACCGGGGCTCGAAAAAGATTGGCGACGAGGAATGTTCCGGGATTTTGACTGACGTAGCTGGTGGAGGGGGAAGAAGCTGGAGAGGTAGAAGGAGAAAAATAAGGTAGGAGAAAAAGAGGGAGAAGCTGGAGAGGTAGAAGGAGAAGGTAAGAGAGGACTTGACTGACTGGGGTAGAGTGTTCAACCACATTTTTTCGATTATCTGAAATACAATTTTGTTTACTGTTGGCTAACGATTTTCATAAGACACAAATATATTGTATAAATCAGGTCAAAATACAGAAATTATAAAACTAAAGATTAAATATTTCATGTTCAATTCAAGTTAAGAGTTTAGGTAGTCATCAATATATCCTAATGGCATTCCTTCATCAGGTGATGCTTGACAGCTATCGTTGAATTGAGTCTACTCGAGTGATTCTATTGCAGCTGTCAGGTGATTGTATAATCGTCTGCATGACCCCCCCCCTCCCTTCCCTTCTTTTTATCGCAGTTATCAATTATCACATTTAACTACATGAAAGAAAATCAAAATACACATTTGAGATAAATTGATCATGTAATTTAAAAAATTTTTGTCATCAAATCATCATCAAAAATGAGTTATATTGAGGTTGATTATTATTTCGGGGAGGTAAGGTAGCCCCGTCCGAACGATCCTACCTACTAATTCTATCTTCAGCCTTGATAGGAAAACGACGATTTGGGGTCAAGTGTCGATGTTTATTTCTCCAAAGAACTCGGTTTTGGTCCTATTCTGTGTGTATGAACCCCTCCATCCCCAGTCCAACCCTGACCTCTCTTACGCCAGACATTTTCACTCTCTCTCTGTCTCCTGTATCTCTCTCTCTCTCTCTCTCTCTTCCTCTCTCTTCCTCTCTGTCTCCCCTTCTCTCTCTCTCTCCCTCTCCCTCTCTCTCTTTCTCTCTCTCTCTCTCCATCTCTCTCTCCCTCTCCCTCTCTCTCTCTCTCTCTCTCTCTCTCTCCTCTCTCTCTCTCTCTCTCTCTCTCTCTCTCTCTCTCTCTCTCTCTCTCTCTCTCTCTCTCTCTCTCACTCTCTCTCTCTCTCTCTCTCTCTTAACTTGTGATGGAAAATCTAACTCGACTTTTCAAAGATTGGATAATAAATATAATATACGTATGATCGAATATTTTTATTACTTTTCTTCCGAAAGTCATTTGATATTAAAAAAACGCTCCATGTTAGTTATGATTGACGACGTCTAGCGTCGCGAAGCGTCGTTTTTCTTCGACGCCGCGTTTAGTTTTTTGCGTGTTTAATAAAGATGATTATGAATGACTGTTTCTTGGGAAAACAAATGATGGCCCGCCATGAATTAATCATTCCCCAGCAGATGTTGCAAGTATTTCTTTGCATTCGTCTGATAATCTATCTTATTTATTTATATCGGGTTTCACGACGCATTGTCATGACGACTAAGATCTATTGGCGTCGGTGAATGATGAATGTGAATGAGATATTCGTTGTTTTGGACAGTGAAAGAAAGCGAACCGAGACGGTCGTAGCAACTGTTGCTAAGGAACAAGGTCTGTGTTTACCTGAACGTCAGAGGGAAACCACGATGCACCTCAGTCAGGATGGTCGACCGTGACGGGAATCGAACCCCGGTCTCCTGAATGACGGTTCAGTGAGCTACAAACTGATCTTAACATCTCAATGAAATTTGCATTTGTTGTAAGGTCATAGAGAATGAAATAATCAACTTAATCCATGGCATTTTACATGTAACAATGTTACTTCCACAATATGTTACTTCCACAATATGTTACTGTTATTGTTGACGTACATACAAATAACTGGATTCCAAGCTATTTAATAAATGAATAATATTTTTTTTCTTTCTTTTCATCCAATAAATGTACTTTATTATACAAGATATTTTTCACTCTTGGTGTCCACAAAACCCATTAATACTCACTTCAATATAATACATTTATTTATTATTTTAAATAATTATATGAAATAATGACATACCTGAGGAAGAACTCATTAGACGCCAGCCTCTATTTGATTTCGAGAATGAAGAAGTGGGATATTTCTTGGATACAGTTTGGGTGAAGGACAAAACTATAAGTAGGTATGTGTGTTCATATATATATATATATATATATATATATATATATATATATATATATATATATATATATATATATATATATATATATATATATTATATATATATATATATATATATATATATATATATATATATATATATATATATATATATTCATATATATATATATATATATATATATATATATATATATATATATATATTTTCATATAAATATATATATATATATATATATATATATATATATATATATATATATATATATATATATATATATTCATATAAATATATATATATATATATATATATATATATATATATATATATATATATATATATATATATATATATATATAATATAAATAAATAATAATATTTAATATTACTCTTCAGTAATAATACTCTCTTCAAAGATGATACTCATCTGCTTTCATAATAATAATAATATTAATAATGGTCATGATAATAAACCCTACTGGATGTGGAACACAACAGGATACATTTTGGGTTTATCTAATATATAATATAATCTCATTTTTTTTTTTATTATTTTCATTATTATTTCTTTCATCATTTCATAAAATATATTTCACATTTTTTTCATTCCATATTGTTTTACCTAATTTTATATATGTCCATGGTTATTTTATGTCAGCCCAATAATGGAACGAGTAAAATTGGAGAAATGAGTTGATTTATTTCGTTTTTTGCAATTAAATGCTCATCATCACAATCAACAGGCGTACAGTATAATTCAATTCAATTCAATTCAATACTTTATTTGCCAATTTGATTTTTACCTTCTGAAAATAGTTCATGATAAAATATATGACACGTCAAAAATATTATAAAAATCAACTTGATAATAATAAAACTGAACTTATATATTTATGCACAAAAAAATGCTCAACAGGTTAATAAATCAAGGTATCTATAAGCCATGGAAAAACTCTTTGTCACCATTTAATTTATTCAATATAGGCCTACAAGTCTAAGCAGAATTTATATGAGCATAGATGATAGATTATTTTCTTCTGAACGAATTGAAGACAAGATAGGTTATTAAATCATCATCAACATATACTCACCCCCAAATAATCTGACTGTTGGTGGGGTCGTTAGCCAGACAGTCATCAATTCGTCATCAAAACATGGGACACATAAATTGTGCATTTCGGACGTTTTGTGCTAATAGCGCCGGAAATAGTCTAGGCCAATTAGGGCAAATGGTCAAATAAGCAACGCAATCTTTCAAAAAATGTTAATTGAGATATTTTAAAAATCAATCAATAATTTATTTAGAAGTAAAAAAATACTAACTAATTTTAATCATGAGTATAAGATGTATTCTTAACCGGTAAATCATTTTTAAAGTTAGTTATTTGTTCGACTATTTGACCATTTGACCTACTCGGTTCTAAGTGACGAGCAATTAGGCAATGCATTGTCTTCCAGGGTGATGAGACACAATAGGCGTTGCCGTAAGCTGCTAATTAACTATTGTTAATCTTCATTCATCGAATTAATCCATTGTTGCTGATAATTCAACAAGTTAAATACCTGAAGCATCATTCAAAGACAAAATAAGATGCAATCGATGCAACAGTTGTTCAATATCGATATCTAATTGTTGCATTTTTCTCGGTAAACGTTTCTTTTTTCTTGCCGTCCGGACCAATGTTGATGTAGCCTATTCTCGGAAGAAAATAAAGTTTCTACCTAGCTGGGTTCCTCGAATATTGACTATGTAAGTACATTTAGCTCATGGAACATAATATATTGTGATTGTTGGCAAAGGTATTGTTGTTGAAGATTGTTTTAATTGTTGCTCAAGATGATGCGATAGAAAGAATAGGCTAGGCCTAGTACGCAATTCTCACGTTGCGTTACACCCCCCTTTTTACGGTAAATATTATTTTTATTTGCGTTATTTGTAGGCATGCTGTGATAATATGCGTCATGTTCATTCAGTTTGATAAAGAAATGAATGTCCAATCAAAGCCTCAAGTTTATTCCAATTCGAAATTATAGACTGATTGGGCCTAGAGTGGAAAACCCTATAGCTGGGTATCGGGAACGCCAATCGACTAGGCCTAGGAGGGGAAAATAGGCTAGCTGGTGTTTAGATCCGAGAAATTTATACGAAAAAATTTAAGTTATTTCAGTTTTTCAATTTATAAATTATTAATTTCATAATTTATTATCAATCGTGGGTAACCAAATTAATTGGTTGAGGGGGGTGGTGACACCAAATTATCTAGGGCATAGGCCTACGCAGTGGTCTAATTGGGAAATTTCTTATGGGGGGAGGGGTTGGTAACTTGAGTCACAAAAGAAAGCACTGAAAGAATAAATGAGGGGAGAGGGTGTGGGGAAGGGCCGCCCCACAGAGCCCCGCAGGGAAAATGTAAAATCCTGTTTTTTATCCTGTTTCCCAAGTTTTGGGAGTCTGTAGGTAGTCATACACTATTTTACTATATGTATTCAAGTATCTTATAAATTAAATCAATTGTAAGGATAGGTTTTACGTATAATGAAGCGAGGAGGAACCAATATTTTGTATATAACATAACGATGAGTCACCGCCTCACCATTGAATTACCGCGAAATGTGCATGTTTTCGCTCAAAAGTGTATATATATATATCTCAAGGTGTATATATATATAATAACCAATCCAAAGATAAGTTGATATGTTCCAGCTCATCCATCAACGCGAAAACACATAACGCGTTTGCCTTAGTTATACACCTTGAGATCCAAACCATTACATCACTGCCATCTTATTTGCCATTATTAATTTATATGATGATAAAGAAGGCCATGTTTTAATCGTTTACAATCAAGTGGTGACACTTGTTGCTTTGATTTAATAGGTATCTTAATAGCTTTGAATAATTAACACAAATTACATTATATATTTTTTTACATCGAAACGGCTGATTCGATTTAAGTGAAAGTTCGATACAATGTGTATCATTATCAGATTGAAATTCCCTGAAAATTTGAATCCTCTCAGATGAAATATTTTTCACGAATTTTTTCCTCTGGGTTATTCTAATGGGATTTTTGAAAACTTTGGAATGAGTTTTCTCAGAAGTGGTTGAACCGATCACGCCCGTAAACTATACAGTATCGAATTAGATAAGAATACTTGTGTGTGCCAAGTTTTAACTGATTTTGAATTTTCGTCTGACCTGTGGAGCGCGAAAAAAAAAAAAAAAAAAAAAAACAGGCACTTTTTTTTCGGGTATGGCGAAATTGAGTCTTCGCTTCACTCATCCAATTACAGGTATAATTATAATTAAACCAAGTAGTTTCATTACAACAATGTTAGTATACTTTACATTTCAGGACTGTAATACTAAATCCAGTTAGCATGTATACATCTGACTGTGATGAGACCACATAACATGGGTAACCATGGTGATAGCAACTTGGTCAGACCTACCCATCTTCACTTCTGTATTTCAAACATTGATGAAATGAATTACGACAAGTGTGGAACAGTGGGCGTGGCATATTGTTCGGCCCCCCAGACCTAGACCTTGAAGTTTAGGAATTTGAGCTACCAGCTGATTCAGAGTCAACAGCCGGCTTGATCGGTACCGAGACGCGTGGCCGAGTGGTTAATACACTGAACCGTCATGCAGGAGACCTAGGTTCGATTCCCGCCATGGTCGACCATCCTGACAGGGATTTTTCGTATGGTTTCTCTCTGTCGTTCAGGTTGATACTGGGATGGTTCCTTAACAACAGGCCACGACCGATTCCTTCCTACCATCCAAATCACATAATAAAATAACTTGTTTATTTTAATTAATTCAACTTGAATCAATTTGTTCGCTCTCCATGACCCAGCGCTTTCTGAGTCGTGACGTAGACATCACTCGATTCTGTTTATGATTCTATACAGAATCAGTAATGTCTACGTCATGACTCTTGGTCTCTGGAGAACAACGAAATTAATCATAATTTCTGAAATGAAGATGATTTCTAGTTTTCTCTAAAATTAGGGAAATAAATATCGTCATTATTCGTCAGAATCTACTTTCAAGGTCATGATGTCCTTTAATAAATTGTAACTGTTTTTGTCCCTCCAGGTGGTCTACAGGTGGTCTACAGGTAGTCTACAGGTAGTCTACAGGTAGTCTACAGGTGGTCTACAGGTGTTCTACAGGTGTTCGTGTGTGAGCCTAACTTGTCGTTACATCGAGCCTCACTCTCAGGTCAGCTCGTGAATAACATCTCGTATCAAGTCGCGTTGGCCTCCGAAGGCTCGTTCAGGTCGATAACTCTAGCGCTGGGACTTCCCCGTGGGATTAAAGACAGGGAACAATCCCCAATAATTGTACAAGCAATTCCCCCCCAGTGAGCTGTTCATTTGACGTTAGTTAAAATCTCGACATGTCTCACGGTCCGAGACCCGCGCCCAGACCCGACGGTCGACAACTACTTAAACTCACTTGTATATATACGGTCTTAGATTTGTAAACAAAACAAAGTTACATTCAGTGTGTTTTTTTTCTTCGGCTTGAATGTGTTGTGTTCGGTCGCCTAAAGATAGCGTCACGGTCGCGAGTTGATTGGTTCTTCGGCCGAGAAGGACTCGAGTGAACTGTGATTGGTTGAAATTCTTGCACAAGCAAGGTGTGTAGATCATATCGTAGACAGTCTAGGCATTTCTTTCGGGTTGAATGTGTTGTGTTCGGTCGCCTAAAGATAGCGTCACGGTCGCGAGTTGATTGGTTCTTCGGCCGAGAAGGACTCGAGTGAACTGTGATTGGTTGAAATTCTTGCACAAGCAAGATGTGTAGATCATATCGTAGACAGTCTAGGCATTTCTTTCGGGTTCAATGTGTTGTGTTCGGTCGTCTGAAGATGGCAGCACGGTCGCGAGGTTTGATTCTTCGGCTGACGGACTCGAGTGAGCTGTGAATGAAAGCCGACCAATGGGAGAACTAGCTGATGACGCAGCCGGAACGCGTCGTTGACGACTCAAGGTAAGTGCAAAGCTAGTGATAGGACGTTGACAATTTTCAAATCAAAATTTCAAGAAGATTTTCCATTCATAGAATATTTTCAATGCAAATATTGAAAATTTCAATGAAAATCTATTGTTGTTGATGATGATGTATTTTTTGAAGATCTTGAAATTTTCAATGCAAATATTGAAATCATCAATGAAAATTTATTGTTGTTGATGTTGTTTTTCTTTAAAAGATCTTGAATTCTTCAATGCAAATTTATTGGAAAAATCAATGAGAATTTGAAATGAAAATTTCTGATCATCTGCAATGCGCACAGAACATATTTCCACCCTCCAGACCTTTACCATCACCCTTGTGGTGCCACATACTACACCACGTGATCATCGTCTTTGCGCAGAGAACATATTTCCACCCTCCAGACCTTTAACATCACCCTTGTGGTGCCACATACTACACCACGTGATCATCGTCTTTGCGCAGAGAACATATTTCCACCCTCCAGACCTTTAACATAACCCTTGTGGTGCCCCATAGTACACCACGTGATCATCGTCTTTAAGCAGAGAACATATTTCCACCCTCCATACCTTTAACATCACCCTTGTGGTGCCCCATACTACACCACGTGATCATCGTCTTTGCGCAGAGAACATATTTCCACCCTCCAGACCTTTAACATCACCCTTGTGGTGCCCCATACTACACCACGTGATCATCGTCTTTGCGCAGAGAACATATTTCCACCCTCCAGACCTTTAACATCACCCTTGTGGTGCCCCATACTACACCACGTGATCATCGTCTTTGCGCAGAGAACATATTTCCACCCTCCAGACCGTTAACATCACCCTTGTGGTGCCCCATACTACACCACGTGATCATCGTCTTTGCGCAGAGAACATATTTCCACCCTCAAGACCTTTAACATCACCCTTGTGGTGCCCCATACTACACCACGTGATCATCGTCTTTGCGCAGAGAACATATTTCCACCCTCCAGACCTTTAACATCACCCTTGTGGTGCCGTGTACTACACCACGTGATCATCGTCTTTGCGCAGAGAACATATTTCCACCCTCCAGACCTTTAACATCACCCTTGTGGTGCCCCATACTACACCACGTGATCATCGTCTTTGCGCAGAGAACATATTTCCACCCTCCAGACCTCTAACGTTAATCACCCTTGTGGCGCCCCATACTACACCACGTGATCATCGTCTTTGCGCAGAGAACATATTTCCACCCTCCAGACCTTTACCATCACCCTTGTGGTGCCCCATACTACACCACGTGATCATCGTCTTTGCGCAGAGAACATATTTCCACCCTCCAGACCTCTAACATCACCCTTGTGGTGCCCCATACTACACCACGTGATCATCGTCTTTGCGCAGAGAACATATTTCCACCCTCCAGACCTTTAACATCACCCTTGAGGTGCCCCATACTACACCACGTGATCATCGTCTTTGCGCAGAGAACATATTTCCACCCTCCAGACCTCTAACATCCACTTGTGGTGCCCCATACTACACCACGTGATCATCGTCTTTGCGCAGAGAGCATATTTCCACCCTCCAGACCTTTAACATCACCCTTGTGGTGCCCCATACTACACCACGTGATCATCGTCTTTGCGCAGAGAACATATTTCCACCCTCCAGACCTTCAACATCACCCTTGTGGTGCCCCATACTACACCACGTGATCATCGTCTTTGCGCAGAGAACATATTTCCACCCTCCAGACCATTAACATCACCCTTGTGGTGCCCTGTACTACACCACGTGATCATCGTCTTTGCGCAGAGAACATATTTCCACCCTCCAGACCTTTAACATCACCCTTGTGGTGCCCCATACTACACCACGTGATCATCGTCTTTGCGCAGAGAACATATTTCCACCCTCCAGACCTTTAACATCACCCTTGAGGTGCCGTGTACAACACCACGTGATCATCGTCTTTGCGCAGAGAACATATTTCCACCCTCCAGACCTTTAACATCACCCTTGTGGTGCCCCATACTACACCACGTGATCATCGTATTTGTGCAGAGAACATATTTCCAACCTCCAGACCTTTAACATCACCCTTGTGGTGCCCCATACTACACCACGTGATCATCGTCTTTGCGCAGAGAACATATTTCCACCCTCCAGACCTTTAACATCACCCTTGTGGTGCCCCATACTACACCACGTGATCATCGTCTTTGCGCAGAGAACATATTTCCACCCTCCAGACCTTTAACATCACCCTTGTGGTGCCCCATACTACACCACGTGATCATCGTCTTTGCGCAGAGAACATATTTCCACCCTCCAGACCGTTAACATCACCCCTGTGGTGCCCCATACTACACCACGTGATCATCGTCTTTGCGCAGAGAACATATTTCCACCCTCCAGACCGTTAACATCACCCTTGTGGTGCCCCATACTACACCACGTGATCATCGTCTTTGCGCAGAGAACATATTTCCACCCTCCAGACCTTTAACTTCACCCTTGTGGTGCCCCATACTACACCACGTGATCATCGTCTTTGCGCAGAGAACATATTTCCACCCTCCAGACCTTTAACATCACCCTTGTGGTGCCCCATACTACACCACGTGATCATCGTCTTTGCGCAGAGAACATATTTCCACCCTCCAGACCTTTAACATCACCCTTGTGGTGCCCCATACTACACCACGTGATCATCGTCATTGCGCAGAGAACATATTTCCACCCTCCAGACCTTTAACATCACCCTTGTGGTGCCCCATACTACACCACGTGATCATCGTCTTTGCGCAGAGAACATATTTCCACCCTCCAGACCTTTAACATCACCCTTGTGGTGCCCCATACTACACCACGTGATCATCGTCTTTGCGCAGAGAACATATTTCCACCCTCCAGACCTTTAACATCACCCTTGTGGTGCCCCATACTACACCACGTGATCATCGTCTTTGCGCAGAGAACATATTTCCACCCTCCAGACCTTTAACATCACCCTTGTGGTGCCCCATACTACACCACGTGATCATCGTCTTTGCGCAGAGAACATATTTCCACCCTCCAGACCTTTAACATCACCCTTGTGGTGCCCCATACTACACCACGTGATCATCGTCTTTGCGCAGAGGACATGTTTCCACCCTCCAGGCCTTTAACATCACCCTTGTGGTGCCCCATACTACACCACGTGATCATCGTCTTTGCGCAGAGAACATATTTCCACCCTCCAGACCTTTAACATCACCCTTGTGGTGCCCCATACTACACCACGTGATCATCGTCTTTGCGCAGAGAACATATTTCCACCCTCCAGACCTTTAACATCCACTTGTGGTGCCCCATACTACACCACGTGATCATCGTCTTTGCGCAGAGAACATATTTCCACCCACCAGACCTTTAACATCACCCTTGTGGTGCCCCATACTACACCACGTGATCATCGTCTTTGCGCAGAGAACATATTTCCTCCCTCCAGACCTTTAACATCACCCTTGTGGTGCCCCATACTACACCACGTGATCATCGTCTTTGCGCAGAGAACATATTTCCACCCTCCAGACCTTTAACATCACCCTTGTGGTGCCCCATACTACACCACGTGATCATCGTCTTTGCGCAGAGAACATATTTCCACCCTCCAGACCTTTAACATCACCCTTGTGGTGCCCCATACTACACCACGTGATCATCGTCTTTGCGCAGAGGACATGTTTCCACCCTCCAGGCCTTTAACATCACCCTTGTGGTGCCCCATACTACACCACGTGATCATCGTCTTTGCGCAGAGAACATATTTCCACCCTCCAGACCTTTAACATCACCCTTGTGGTGCCCCATACTACACCACGTGATCATCGTCTTTGCGCAGAGAACATATTTCCACCCTCCAGACCTTTAACATCCACTTGTGGTGCCCCATACTACACCACGTGATCATCGTCTTTGCGCAGAGAACATATTTCCACCCACCAGACCTTTAACATCACCCTTGTGGTGCCCCATACTACACCACGTGATCATCGTCTTTGCGCAGAGAACATATTTCCTCCCTCCAGACCTTTAACATCACCCTTGTGGTGCCCCATACTACACCACGTGATCATCGTCTTTGCGCAGAGAACATATTTCCACCCTCCAGACCTTTAACATCACCCTTGTGGTGCCCCATACTACACCACGTGATCATCGTCTTTGCGCAGAGAACATATTTCCACCCTCCAGACCTTTAACATCACCCTTGTGGTGCCTTATACTACACCACGTGATCATCGTCTTCAAGCAGAGAACATATTTCCACCCTCCAGGCCTTTAACATCACCCTTGTGGTGCCCCATACTACACCACGTGATCATCGTCTTTGCGCAGAGAACATATTTCCACCCTCCAGACCTTTAACATCACCCTTGTGGTGCTCCATACTACACCACGTGATCATCGTCTTTGCGCAGAGAACATATTTCCACCCTCCAGACCTTTAACATCACCCTTGTGGTGCCTTATACTACACCACGTGATCATCGTCTTCAAGCAGAGAACATATTTCCACCCTCCAGACCTTTAACATCACCCTTGTGGTGCCCCATACTACACCACGTGATCATCGTCTTTGCGCAGAGAACATATTTCCACCCTCCAGACCTTTAACATCACCCTTGTGGTGCCCCATATTACACCACGTGATCATCGTCTTTGCGCAGAGAACATATTTCCACCCTCCAGACCTTTAACATCACCCTTGTGGTGCCCCATACTACACCACGTGATCATCGTCTTTGCGCAGAGAACATATTTCCACCCTCCAGACCTTTAACATCACCCTTGTGGTGCCCCATACTACACCACGTGATCATCGTCTTCAAGCAGAGAACATATTTCCACCCTCCAGACCTTTAACATCACCCTTGTGGTGCCCCATACTACACCACGTGATCATCGTCTTTGCGCAGAGAACATATTCCCACCCTCCAGACCTTTAACATCACCCTTGTGGTGCCCCATACCACACCACGTGATTATCGTCTTTGCGCAGAGAACATATTTCCACCCTCCAGACCTTTAACATCACCCTTGTGTTGCCCCATACTACACCACGTGATCATCGTCTTTGCGCAGAGAACATATTCCCACCCTCCAGACCTTTAACATCACCCTTGTGGTGCCCCATACTACACCACGTGATCATCGTCTTTGCGCAGAGAACATATTTCCACCCTCCAGACCTTTAACATCACCCTTGTGGTGCCTTATACTACACCACGTGATCATCGTCTTCAAGCAGAGAACATATTTCCACCCTCCAGGCCTTTAACATCACCCTTGTGGTGCCCCATACTACACCACGTGATCATCGTCTTTGCGCAGAGAACATATTTCCACCCTCCAGACCTTTAACATCACCCTTGTGGTGCCCCATACTACACCACGTGATCATCGTCTTTGCGCAGAGAACATATTTCCACCCTCCAGACCTTTAACATCACCCTTGTGGTGCCCCATACTACACCACGTGATCATCGTCTTCAAGCAGAGAACATATTTCCACCCTCCAGGCCTTTAACATCACCCTTGTGGTGCCCCATACTACACCACGTGATCATCGTCTTTGCGCAGAGAACATATTTCCACCCTCCAGACCTTTAACACCACCCTTGTGGTGCCCCATACTACACCACGTGATCATCGTCTTTGCGCAGAGAACATATTTCCACCCTCCAGACCTTTAACATCACCCTTGTGGTGCCCCATACTACACCACGTGATCATCGTCTTTGCGCAGAGAACATATTTCCACCCTCCAGACCTTTAACATCACCCTTGTGGTGCCCCATACTACACCACGTGATCATCGTCTTCAAGCAGAGAACATATTTCCACCCTCCAGGCCTTTAACATCACCCTTGTGGTGCCCCATACTACACCACGTGATCATCGTCTTTGCGCAGAGAACATATTTCCACCCTCCAGGCCTTTAACACCACCCTTGTGGTGCCCAATACTACACCACGTGATCATCGTCTTTGCGCAGAGAACATATTTCCACCCTCCAGGCCTTTAACACCACCCTTGTGGTGCCCAATACTACACCACGTGATCATCGTCTTTGCTCAGAGAACATATTTCCACCCTTCAGACCTCTAACATCACCCTTGTGGTGCCCCATACTACACCACGTGATCATCGTCTTTGCGCAGAGAACATATTTCCACCCTCCAGACCTTTAACACCACCCTTGTGGTGCCCCATACTACACCACGTGATCATCGTCTTTGCGCAGAGAACATATTTCCACCCTCCAGACCTTTAACATCACACTTGTGGTGCCGTGTACTACACCACGTGATCATCGTCTTCAAGCAGAGAACATATTTCCACCCTCCAGACCTTTAACATCACCCTTGTGGTGCCCCATACTACACCACGTGATCATCGTCTTTGCGCAGAGAACATATTTCCACCCTCCAGACCTTTAACATCACCCTTGTGGTGCCCCATACTACACCACGTGATCATCGGCATTGCGCACAGAACATATTTCCACCCTCCAGACCTTTAACATCACCCTTGTGGTGCCCCATACTACACCACGTGATCATCGTCTTTGCGCAGAGAACATATTTCCACCCTCCAGACCTTTAACATCACCCTTGTGGTGCCCCATACTACACCACGTGATCATCGTCTTTGCGCAGAGAACATATTTCCACCCTCCAGACCTTTAACATCACCCTTGTGGTGCCCTGTACTACACCACGTGATCATCGTCTTCACACAGAGAACATATTTCCACCCTCCAGACCTTTAACATCACCCTTGTGGTGCCCCATACTACACCACGTGATCATCGTCTTTGCGCAGAGAACATATTTCCACCCTCCAGACCTTTAACATCACCCTTGTGGTGCCCCATACTACACCACGTGATCATCGTCTTTGCGCAGAGAACATATTTCCACCCTCCAGACCTTTAACATCACCCTTGTGGTGCCCCATACTACACCACGTGATCATCGTCTTTGCGCAGAGAACATATTTCCACCCTCCAGACCTTTAACATCACCCTTGTGGTGCCCCATACTACACCACGTGATCATCGTCTTCAAGCAGAGAACATATTTCCACCCTCCAGACCTTTAACATCACCCTTGTGGTGCCCCATACTACACCACGTGATCATCGTCTTTGCGCAGAGAACATATTTCCACCCTCCAGACCTTTAACATCACCCTTGTGGTGCCCCATACTACACCACGTGATCATCGTCTTTGCGCAGAGAACATATTTCCACCCTCCAGACCTTTAACATCACCCTTGTGGTGCCCCATACTACACCACGTGATCATCGTCTTTGCGCAGAGAACATATTTCCACCCTCCAGACCTTTAACATCACCCTTGTGGTGCCCCATACTACACCACGTGATCATCGTCTTTGCGCAGAGAACATATTTCCACCCTCCAGACCTTTAACATCACCCTTGTGGTGCCCCATACTACACCACGTGATCATCGTCTTTGCGCAGAGAACATATTTCCACCCTCCAGACCTTTGACATCACCCTTGTGGTGCCCCATACTTCACCACGTGATCATCGTCTTTGCGCAGAGAACATATTTCCACCCTCCAGACCTCTAACGTTAATCACCCTTGTGGCGCCCCATACTACACCACGTGATCATCGTCTTCAAGCAGAGAACATATTTCCACCCTCCAGACCTTTAACATCACCCTTGTGGTGCCCCATACTACACCACGTGATCATCGTCTTCAAGCAGAGAACATATTTCCACCCTCCAGACCTTTAACACCACCCTTGTGGTGCCCCATACTACACCACGTGATCATCGTCTTTGCGCAGAGAACATATTCCCACCCTCCAGACCTTTAACATCACCCTTGTGGTGCCCCATACTACACCACGTGATCATCGTCTTTGCGCAGAGAACATATTTCCACCCTCCAGACCTTTAACATCACCCTTGTGGTGCCCCATACTACACCACGTGATCATCGTCTTTGCGCAGAGAACATATTTCCACCCTCCAGACCTTTAACATCACCCTTGTGGTGCCCCATACTACACCACGTGATCATCGTCTTTGCGCAGAGAACATATTTCCACCCTCCAGACCTTTAACATCACCCTTGTGGTGCCCCATACTACACCACGTGATCATCGTCTTTGCGCAGAGAACATATTTCCACCCTCCAGACCTTTAACATCACCCTTGTGGTGCCCCATACTACACCACGTGATCATCGTCTTTGCGCAGAGAACATATTTCCACCCTCCAGACCTTTAACATCACCCTTGTGGTGCCCCATACTACACCACGTGATCATCGTCTTTGCGCAGAGAACATATTTCCACCCTCCAGACCTTTAACATCACCCTTGTGGTGCCCCATACTACACCACGTGATCATCGTCTTTGCGCAGAGAACATATTTCCACCCTCCAGACCTTTAACATCACCCTTGTGGTGCCCCATACTACACCACGTGATCATCGTCTTTGCGCAGAGAACATATTTCCACCCTCCAGACCTTTAACATCACCCTTGTGGTGCCCCATACTACACCACGTGATCATCGTCTTTGCGCAGAGAACATATTTCCACCCTCCAGACCTTTAACATCACCCTTGTGGTGCCCCATACTACACCACGTGATCATCGTCTTCAAGCAGAGAACATATTCCCACCCTCCAGACCTTTAACATCACCCTTGTGGTGCCCCATACTACACCACGTGATCATCGTCTTTGCGCAGAGAACATATTTCCACCCTCCAGACCTTTAACATCACCCTTGTGGTGCCCCATACTACACCACGTGATCATCGTCTTTGCGCAGAGAACATATTTCCACCCTCCAGACCTTTAACATCACCCTTGTGGTGCCCCATACTACACCACGTGATCATCGTCTTCAAGCAGAGAACATATTTCCACCCTCCAGACCTTTAACATCACCCTTGTGGTGCCCCATACTACACCACGTGATCATCGTCTTTGCGCAGAGAACATATTTCCACCCTCCAGACCTTTAACATCACCCTTGTGGTGCCCCATACTACACCACGTGATCATCGTCTTTGCGCAGAGAACATATTTCCAGCCTCCAGACCGTTAACGTCACCCTTGTGGTGCCCCATACTACACCACGTGATCATCGTCTTTGCGCAGAGAACATATTTCCACCCTCCAGACCATTAACATCACCCTTGTGGTGCCCCATACTACACCACGTGATCATCGTCTTCAAGCAGAGAACATATTTCCACCCTCCAGACCTTTAACATCCACTTGTGGTGCCCCGTACTACACCACGTGATCATCGTCTTTGCGCAGAGAACATATTTCCACCCTCCAGACCTTTAACATCACCCTTGTGGTGCCCCATACTACACCACGTGATCATCGTCTTTGCGCAGAGAACATATTTCCACCCTCCAGACCTTTAACATCACCCTTGTGGTGCCCCATACTACACCACGTGATCATCGTCTTCAAGCAGAGAACATATTTCCACCCTCCAGACCTTTAACATCACCCTTGTGGTGCCCCATACTACACCACGTGATCATCGTCTTTGCGCAGAGAACATATTTCCACCCTCCAGACCTTTAACATCACCCTTGTGGTGCCCCATACTACACCACGTGATCATCGTCTTCAAGCAGAGAACATATTTCCACCCTCCAGACCTTTAACATCACCCTTGTGGTGCCCCATACTACACCACGTGATCATCGTCTTTGCGCAGAGAACATATTTCCACCCTCCAGACCTCTAACATCACCCTTGTGGTGCCCCATACTACACCACGTGATCATCGTCTTTGCGCAGAGAACATATTTCCACCCTCCAGACCGTTAACATCACCCATGTGGTGCCCCATACTACACCACGTGATCATCGTCTTTGCGCAGAGAACATATTTCCACCCTCCAGACCTTTAACATCACCCTTGTGGTGCCCCATACTACACCACGTGATCATCGTCTTTGCGCAGAGAACATATTTCCACCCTCCAGACCTTTAACATCACCCTTGTGGTGCCCCATACTACACCACGTGATCATCGTCTTCAAGCAGAGAACATATTTCCACCCTCCAGACCTTTAACATCACCCTTGTGGTGCCCCATACTACACCACGTGATCATCGTCTTTGCGCAGAGAACATATTTCCACCCTCCAGACCTTTAACATCCACTTGTGGTGCCCCATACTACACCACGTGATCATCGTCTTTGCGCAGAGAACATATTTCCACCCTCCAGACCGTTAACATCACCCATGTGGTGCCCCATACTACACCACGTGATCATCGTCTTTGCGCAGAGAACATATTTCCACCCTCCAGACCTTTAACATCACCCTTGTGGTGTCCCATACTACACCACGTGATCATCGTCTTTGCGCAGAGAACATATTTCCAGCCTCCAGACCGTTAACATCACCCTTGTGGTGCCCCATACTACACCACGTGATCATCGTCTTTGCGCAGAGAACATATTTCCACCCTCCAGACCTTTAACATCACCCTTGTGGTGCCCCATACTACACCACGTGATCATCGTCTTTGCGCAGAGAACATATTTCCAGCCTCCAAACCGTTAACATCACCCTTGTGGTGCCCCATACTACACCACGTGATCATCGTCTTTGCGCAGAGAACATATTTCCACCCTCCAGACCTTTAACATCACCCTTGTGGTGCCCCATACTACACCACGTGATCATCGTCTTCAAGCAGAGAACATATTTCCACCCTCCAGACCTTTACCATCACCCTTGTGGTGCCCCATACTACACCACGTGATCATCGTCTTTGCGCAGAGAACATATTTCCACCCTCCAGACCTCTAACATCACCCTTGTGGTGCCCCATACTACACCACGTGATCATCGTCTTTGCGCAGAGAACATATTTCCACCCTCCAGACCGTTAACATCACCCATGTGGTGCCCCATACTACACCACGTGATCATCGTCTTTGCGCAGAGAACATATTTCCACCCTCCAGACCTTTAACATCACCCTTGTGGTGTCCCATACTACACCACGTGATCATCGTCTTTGCGCAGAGAACATATTTCCACCCTCCAGACCTTTAACATCACCCTTGTGGTGCCCCATACTACACCACGTGATCATCGTCTTTGCGCAGAGAACATATTTCCACCCTCCAGACCTTTAACATCACCCTTGTGGTGCCCCATACTACACCACGTGATCATCGTCTTTGCGCAGAGAACATATTTCCACCCTCCAGACCTTTAACATCACCCTTGTGGTGCCCCATACTACACCACGTGATCATCGTCTTTGCGCAGAGAACATATTTCCACCCTCCAGACCTTTAACATCACCCTTGTGGTGCCCTGTACTACACCACGTGATCATCGTCTTTGCTCAGAGAACATATTTCCACCCTCCAGACCGTTAACATCACCCTTGTGGTGCCCCATACTACACCACGTGATCATCGTCTTTGCGCAGAGAACATATTTCCACCCTCCAGACCTTTAACATCACCCTTGTGGTTGCCCCATACTACACCACGTGATCATCGTCTTTGCGCAGAGAACATATTTCCACCCTCCAGACCTTTAACATCACCCTTGTGGTTGCCCCATACTACACCACGTGATCATCGTCTTTGCGCAGAGAACATATTTCCACCCTCCAGACCTTTAACATCACCCTTGTGGTTGCCCCATACTACACCACGTGATCATCGTCTTTGCGCAGAGAACATATTTCCACCCTCCAGACCTTTAACATCACCCTTGTGGTGCCTTATACTACACCACGTGATCATCGTCTTTGCGCAGAGAACATATTTCCACCCTCCAGACCTTTTACATCACCCTTGTGGTGCCCCATACTACACCACGTGATCATCGTCTTTGCGCAGAGAACATATTTCCACCCTCCAGACCTTCAACATCACCCTTGTGGTGCCCCATACTACACCACGTGATCATCGTCTTTGCGCAGAGAACATATTTCCACCCTCCAGACCTTTAACATCACCCTTGTGGTGCCCCATACTACACCACGTGATCATCGTCTTTGCGCAGAGAACATATTTCCACCCTCCAGACCTTCAACATCACCCTTGTGGTGCCCCATACTACACCACGTGATCATCGTCTTTGCGCAGAGAACATATTTCCAACCTCCAGACCTTCAACATCACCCTTGTGGTGCCCCATACTACACCACGTGATCATCGTCTTTGCGCAGAGAACATATTTCCACCCTCCAGACCTTCAGCATCACCCTTGAGGTGCCCCATACTACACCACTTGATCATCGTCTTTGCGCAGAGAACATATTTCCACCCTCCAGACCTTTAACGTCACCCTTGTGGTGCCCCATACTACACCACGTGATCATCGTCTTTGCGCAGAGAACATATTTCCACCCTCCAGACCGTTAACATCACCCTTGTGGTGTCCCATACTACACCACGTGATCATCGTCTTTGCGCAGAGAACATATTTCCACCCTCCAGAACGTTAACATCACCCTTGTGGTGCCCCATACTACACCACGTGATCATCGTCTTTGCGCAGTGAACATATTTCCACCCTCCAGACCTTTAAAATCACCCTTGTGGTGCCCCATACTACACCACGTGATCATCGTCTTTGCGCAGAGAACATATTTCCACCCTCCAGACCTTTAACATCACCCTTGTGGTGCCCCATACTACACCACGTGATCATCGTCTTTGCGCAGAGAACATATTTCCACCCTCCAGACCTTTAACATCACCCTTGTGGTGCCCCATACTACACCACGTGATCATCGTCTTTGCGCAGACAACATATTTCCACCCTCCAGACCTTTAACATCACCCTTGTGGTGCCCCATACTACACCACGTGATCATCGTCTTTGCGCAGAGAACATATTTCCACCCTCCAGACCTTTAACATCACCCTTGTGGTGCCCCATACTACACCACGTGATCATCGTCTTTGCGCAGAGAACATATTTCCACCCTCCAGACCTTTAACATCACCCTTGTGGTGCCCCATACTACACCACGTGATCATCGTCTTTGCGCAGAGAACATATTTCCACCCTCCAGACCTTTAACATCACCCTTGTGGTGCCCCATACTACACCACGTGATCATCGTCTTTGCGCAGAGAACATATTTCCACCCTCCAGACCTTTAACATCACCCTTGTGGTGCCCCATACTACACCACGTGATCATCGTCTTTGCGCAGAGAACATATTTCCACCCTCCAGACCTTTAACATCACCCTTGTGGTGCCCCATACTACACCACGTGATCATCGTCTTTGCGCAGTGAACATATTTCCACCCTCCAGACCTTTAACATCACCCTTGTGGTGCCCCATACTACACCACGTGATCATCGTCTTTGCGCAGAGAACATATTTCCACCCTCCAGACCTTTAACATAACCCTTGTGGTGCCCCATACTACACCACGTGATCATCGTCTTTGCGCAGAGAACATATTTCCACCCTCCAGACCTTTAACATCACCCTTGTGGTGCCCCATACTACACCACGTGATCATCGTCTTTGCGCAGAGAACATATTTCCACCCTCCAGACCTTTAACATCACCCTTGTGGTGTCCCATACTACACCACGTGATCATCGTCTTTGCGCAGACAACATATTTCCACCCTCCAGACCTTTAACATCACCCTTGTGGTGCCCCATACTACACCACGTGATCATCGTCTTTGCGCAGAGAACATATTTCCACCCTCCAGACCTTTAACATCACCCTTGTGGTGCCACATACTACACCACGTGATCATCGTCTTTGCGCAGAGAACATATTTCCACCCTCCAGACCTTTAACATCACCCTTGTGGTGCCCCATACTACACCACGTGATCATCGTCTTTGCGCAGAGAACATATTTCCACCCTCCAGACCTTCAACATCACCCTTGTGGTGCCCCACACTACACCACGTGATCATCGTCTTTGCGCAGAGAACATATTTCCATCCTCAAGAACTTTAACATCACCCTTGTGGTGTCTCATACTACACCACGTGATCATCGTCTTTGCGCAGAGAACATATTTCCACCCTCCAGACCGTTAACATCACCCTTGTGGTGCCCCATACTACACCACGTGATCATCGTCTTTGCGCAGAGAACATATTTCCTCCCTCCAGACCTTTAACATCACCCTTGTGGTGCCCCATACTACACCACGTGATCATCGTCTTTGCGCAGAGAACATATTTCCACCCTCCAGACCTTTAACATCACCCTTGAGGTGCCCCATACTACACCACGTGATCATCGTCTTTGCGCAGAGATCATATTTCCACCCTCCAGACCTTTAACATCACCCTTGAGGTGCCCCATACTACACCACGTGATCATCGTCTTTGCGCAGAGAACATATTTCCTCCCTCCAGACCGTTAACATCACCCTTGTGGTGCCCCATACTACACCACGTGATCATCGTCTTTGCGCAGAGAACATATTTCCACCCTCCAGACCTTTAACATCACCCTTGTGGTGCGCCATACTACACCACGTGATCATCGTCTTTGCGCAGAGAACATATTTCCACCCTCCAGACCTTTAACATCACCCTTGTGGTGCCCCATACTACACCACGTGATCATCGTCTTTGCGCAGAGAACATATTTCCACCCTCCAGACCTTTAACATCACCCTTGTGGTGCCCCATACTACACCACGTGATCATCGTCTTTGCGCAGAGAACATATTTCCACCCTCCAGACCTTTAACATCACCCTTGTGGTGCCCTGTACTACACCACGTGATCATCGTCTTTGCGCAGAGAACATATTTCCACCCTCCAGACCTTTAACATCACCCATGAGGTGCCCCATACTACACCACGTGATCATCGTCTTTGCGCAGAGAACATATTTCCACCCTCCAGACCTTTAACATCACCCTTGTGGTGCCCCATACTACACCACGTGATCATCGTCTTTGCGCAGAGAACATATTTCCACCCTCCAGACCGTTAACATCCACTTGTGGTGCCCCATACTACACCACGTGATCATCGTCTTTGCGCAGAGAACATATTTCCACCCTCCAGACCGTTAACATCACCCTTGAGGTGCCCTGTACTACACCACGTGATCATCGTCTTTGCGCAGAGAACATATTTCCACCCTCCAGACCTTTAACATCATCCTTGTGGTGCCGTGTACTACACCACGTGATCATCGTCTTTGCGAAGAGAACATATTTCCACCCTCCAGACCCTTAACATCACCCTTGTGGTGCCCCATACTACACCACGTGATCATCGTCTTTGCGCAGAGAACATATTTCCACCCTCCAGACCTTTAACATCACCCTTGTGGTGCCCCATACTACACCACGTGATCATCGTCTTAGCGCACAGAACATATTTCCACCCTCCAGACCGTTAACATCACCCTTGTGGTGCCCCATACTACACCACGTGATCATCGTCTTTGCGCAGAGAACATATTTCCACCCTCCAGACCTTTAACATCACCCTTGTGGTGCCCCATACTACACCACGTGATCATCGTCTTTGCGCAGAGAACATATTTCCACCCTCCAGACCTTTAACAACACCCTTGTGGTGCCCCATACTACACCACGTGATCATCGTCTTTGCGCAAAGAACATATTTCCACCCTCCAGACCTCTAACATCACCCTTGTGGTGCCGTGTACTACACCACGTGATCATCGTCTTTGCGCAGAGAACATATTTCCACCCTCCAGACCGTTAACATCACCCTTGTGGTGCCCCATACTACACCACGTGATCATCGTCTTTGCGCAGAGAACATATTTCCACCCTCCAGACCGTTAACATCACCCTTGTGGTGCCCCATACTACACCACGTGATCATCGTCTTTGCGCAGAGAACATATTTCCACCCTCCAGACCTTTAACATCACCCTTGTGGTGCCCCATACTACACCACGTGATCATCGTCTTTGCGCAGAGAACATATTTTCACCCTCCAGACCTTTAACATCACCCTTGTGGTGCACCATACTACACCACGTGATCATCGTCTTTGCGCAGAGAACATATTTCCACCCTCCAGACCTTTAACATCACCCTAGTGGTGCCCCATACTACACCACGTGATCATCGTCTTTGCGCAGAGAACATATTTCCACCCTCCAGACCTTCAACATCACCCTTGTGGTGCCCCATACTACACCACGTGATCATCGTCTTTGCGCAGAGAACATATTTCCACCCTCCAGACCTTTAACATCACCCTTGTGGTGCCCCATACTACACCACGTGATCATCGTCTTTGCGCAGAGAACATATTTCCACCCTCCAGACCTTTAACATCACCCTTGTGGTGCCCCATACTACACCAAGTGATCATCGTCTTTGCGCAGAGAACATATTTCCACCCTCCAGACCGTTAACATCACCCTTGTGGTGCCCCATACTACACCACGTGATCATCGTCTTTGCGCAGAGAACATATTTCCACCCTCCAGACCGTTAACATCACCCTTGTGGTGCCCCATACTACACCACGTGATCATCGTCTTTGCGCAGAGAACATATTTCCACCCTCCAGACCGTTAACATCACCCTTGTGGTGCCCCATACTACACCACGTGATCATCGTCTTTGCGCAGAGAACATATTTCCACCCTCCAGACCTTTAACATCACCCTTGTGGTGCCCCATACTACACCACGTGATCATCGTCTTTGCGCAGAGAACATATTTCCACCCTCCAGACCTTTACCATCACCCTTGTGGTGCCCTGTACTACACCACGTGATCATCGTCATTGCGCAGAGAACATATTTCCACCCTCCAGACCTTTAGCATCACCCTTGTGGTGCCCCATACTACACCACGTGATCATCGTCTTTGCGCAGAAAACATATTTCCACCCTCCAGACCTTTAACATCACCCTTGTGGTGCCCCATACTACACCACGTGATCATCGTCTTTGCGCAGAGAACATATTTCCACCCTCCAGACCTTTAACATCACCCTTGTGGTGCCCCATACTACACCACGTGATCATCGTCTTTGCGCAGAGAACATATTTCCACCCTCCAGACCTTTAACATCACCCTTGTGGTGCCCCATACTACACCACGTGATCATCGTCTTTGCGCAGAGAACATATTTCCACCCTCCAGACCTTTAACATCACCCTTGTGGTGCCCTGTACTACACCACGTAATCATCAGCATTGCTCAGAGAACATATTTCCATCCTCCAGACCTTCAACATCACCCTTGTGGTGCCCCATACTACACCACGTGATCATCGTCT
This sequence comes from Brachyptera risi, assembly GCA_964007535.1. NCBI lineage: Eukaryota > Metazoa > Arthropoda > Insecta > Plecoptera > Taeniopterygidae > Brachyptera > Brachyptera risi. The sequence continues at coordinate 28,965,830 of OZ023335.1, read as the reverse complement.
TTGCGCAGAGAACATATTTCCACCCTCCAGACCTTTAACATCACCCTTGTGGTGCCCCATACTACACCACGTGATCATCAGCATTGCTCAGAGAACATATTTCCATCCTCCAGACCTTTAACATCACCCTTGTGGTGCCCCATACTACACCTCGTGATCATCAGCATTGCGCAGAGAACATATTTCCTCCCTCCAGACCTTTAACATCACCCTTGTGGTGCCCCATACTACACCACGTGATCATCAGCATTGCTCAGAGAACATATTTCCACCCTCCAGACCTTTAACATCACCCTTGTGGTGCCCCATACTACACCTCGTGATCATCAGCATTGCGCAGAGAACATATTTCCACCCTCCAGACCTTTAACATCACCCTTGTGGTGCCCCATACTACACCACGTGATCATCGTCTTTGCGCAGAGAACATATTTCCACCCTCCAGACCTTTAACATCACCCTTGTGGTGCCCTGTACTACACCACGTGATCATCGTCTTTGCGCAGAGAACATATTTCCACCCTCCAGACCTTTAACATCACCCTTGTGGTGCCCCATACTACACCACGTGATCATCGTCTTTGCGCAGAGAACATATTTCCACCCTCCAGACCTTTAACATCACCCTTGTGGTGCCCCATACTACACCACGTGATCATCGTCTTTGCGCAGAGAACATATTTCCACCCTCCAGACCATTAACATCACCCTTGTGGTGCCCCATACTACACCACGTGATCATCGTCTTTGCGCAGAGAACATATTTCCACCCTCCAGACCTTTCACATCACCCTTGTGGTGCCCCATACTACACCACGTGATCATCAGCATTGCTCAGAGAACATATTTCCACCCTCCAGACCTTCAACATCACCCTTGTGGTGCCCCATACTACACCACGTGATCATCGTCTTTGCGCAGAGAACATATTTCCACCCTCCAGACCTTTAACATCACCCTTGTGGTGCCCCATACTACACCACGTGATCATCGTCTTTGCTCAGAGAACATATTTCCACCCTCCAGACCGTTAACATCACCCTTGAGGTGCCCTGTACTACACCACGTGATCATCGTCTTTGCGCAGAGAACATATTTCCACCCTCGAGACCTTTAACATCACCCTTGTGGTGCCCCATACTACACCACGTGATCATCGTCTTTGCGCAGAGAACATATTTCCACCCTCCAGACCTTTAACATCACCCTTGTGGTGCCCCATACTACACCACGTGATCATCGTCTTTGCGCAGAGAACATATTTCCACCCTCCAGACCTCTAACATCACCCTTGTGGTGCCCCATACTACACCACGTGATCATCGTCTTTGCGCAGAGAACATATTTCCACCCTCCAGACCTTTAACATCACCCTTGTGGTGCCCCATACTACACCACGTGATCATCGTCTTTGCGCAGAGAACATATTTCCACCCTCCAGACCTCTAACATCACCCTTGTGGTGCCCCATACTACACCACGTGATCATCGTCTTTGCGCAGAGAACATATTTCCACCCTCCAGACCGTTAACATCACCCTTGTGGTGCCCCATACTACACCACGTGATCATCGTCTTTGCGCAGAGAACATATTTCCACCCTCCAGACCTTTAACATCACCCTTGTGGTGCCCCATACTACACCTCGTGATCATCAGCATTGCGCAGAGAACATATTTCCACCCTCCAGACCATTAACATCACCCTTGTGGTGCCCCATACTACACCACGTGTTCATCAGCATTGCCCAGAGAACATATTTCCACCCTCCAGACCTTTAACATCACCCTTGTGGTGCCCCATACTACACCACGTGATCATCAGCATTGCTCAGAGAACATATTTCCACCCTCCTACCTTTAACATCACCCTTGTGGTGCCCCATACTACACCACGTGATCATCGTCTTTGCGCAGAGAACATATTTCCACCCTCCAGACCGTTAACATCACCCTTGTGGTGCCGTGTACTACACCACGTGATCATCGTCTTTGCGCAGAGAACATATTTCCACCCTCCAGACCTTTAACATCACCCTTGTGGTGCCCCATACTACACCACGTGATCATCGTCTTTGCACAGAGAACATATTTCCACCCTCCAGACCTTTAACATCACCCTTGTGGTGCCCCATACTACACCACGTGATCATCGTCTTTGCGCAGAGAACATATTTCCACCCTCCAGACCGTTAACATCACCCTTGTGGTGCCCTGTACTACACCACGTGATCATCGTCTTTGCGCAGAGAACATATTTCCACCCTCCAGACCTTTAACATCACCCTTGTGGTGCCCCATACTACACCACGTGATCATCGTCTTTGCGCAGAGAACATATTTCCACCCTCCAGACCGTTAACATCACCCTTGTGGTGCCGTGTACTACACCACGTGATCATCGTCTTTGCGCAGAGAACATATTTCCACCCTCCAGACCGTTAACATCACCCTTGTGGTGCCCCATACTACACCACGTGATCATCGTCTTTGCACAGAGAACATATTTCCACCCTCCAGACCTTTAACATCACCCTTGTGGTGCCCCATACTACACCACGTGATCATCGTCTTTGCGCAGAGAACATATTTCCACCCTCCAGACCTTTAACATCACCCATGTGGTGCCCCATACTACACCACGTGATCATCGTCTTTGCGCAGAGAACATATTTCCACCCTCCAGACCTTTAACATCACCCTTGTGGTGCCCCATACTACACCACGTGATCATCGTCATTGCGAAGAGAACATATTTCCACCCTCCAGACCTTTGACATCACCCTTGTGGTGCTCCATACTACACCACGTGATCATCGTCTTTGCGCAGAGAACATATTTCCACCCTCCAGACCGTTAACATCACCCTTGTTGTGCCGTGTACTACACCACGTGATCATCGTCTTTGCGCAGAGAACATATTTCCACCCTCCAGACCTTTAACATCACCCATGTGGTGCCCCATACTACACCACGTGATCATCGTCTTTGCGCAGAGAACATATTTCCACCCTCCAGACCTTTAACATCACCCTTGTGGTGCCCCATACTACACCACGTGATCATCGTCTTTGCGAAGAGAACATATTTCCACCCTCCAGACCTTTGACATCACCCTTGTGGTGCTCCATACTACACCACGTGATCATCGTCTTTGCGCAGAGAACATATTTCCACCCTCCAGACCTTTAACATCACCCTTGTGGTGCCCCATACTACACCACGTGATCATCGTCTTTGCACAGAGAACATATTTCCACCCTCCAGACCTTTAACATCACCCTTGTGGTGCCCCATACTACACCACGTGATCATCGTCTTTGCGCAGAGAACATATTTCCACCCTCCAGACCTTTAACATCACCCTTGTGGTGCCCCATACTACACCACGTGATCATCGTCTTTGCGCAGAGAACATATTTCCACCCTCCAGACCTTTAACATCACCCTTGTGGTGCCCCATACTACACCACGTGATCATCGGCATTGCGCACAGAACATATTTCCACCCTCCAGACCTTTAACATCACCCTTGTGGTGCCCCATACTACACCACGTGATCATCGTCTTTGCGCAGAGAACATATTTCCACCCTCCAGACCTTTAACAACACCCTTGTGGTGCCCTGTACTACACCACGTGATCATCGTCTTTGCGCAGAGAACATATTTCCACCCTCCAGACCTTTAACATCACCCTTGTGGTGCCCCATACTACACCTCGTGATCATCAGCATTGCGCAGAGAACATATTTCCACCCTCCAGACCTTTAACATCACCCTTGTGGTGCCCCATACTACACCACGTGATCATCGTCTTTGCGCAGAGAACATATTTCCACCCTCCAGACCTTTAACATCACCCTTGTGGTGCCCTGTACTACACCACGTGATCATCGTCTTTGCGCAGAGAACATATTTCCACCCTCCAGACCTTTAACATCACCCTTGTGGTGCCCCATACTACACCACGTGATCATCGTCTTTGCGCAGAGAACATATTTCCACCCTCCAGACCTTTAACATCACCCTTGTGGTGCCCCATACTACACCACGTGATCATCGTCTTTGCGCAGAGAACATATTTCCACCCTCCAGACCATTAACATCACCCTTGTGGTGCCCCATACTACACCACGTGATCATCGTCTTTGCGCAGAGAACATATTTCCACCCTCCAGACCTTTCACATCACCCTTGTGGTGCCCCATACTACACCACGTGATCATCAGCATTGCTCAGAGAACATATTTCCACCCTCCAGACCTTCAACATCACCCTTGTGGTGCCCCATACTACACCACGTGATCATCGTCTTTGCGCAGAGAACATATTTCCACCCTCCAGACCTTTAACATCACCCTTGTGGTGCCCCATACTACACCACGTGATCATCGTCTTTGCTCAGAGAACATATTTCCACCCTCCAGACCGTTAACATCACCCTTGAGGTGCCCTGTACTACACCACGTGATCATCGTCTTTGCGCAGAGAACATATTTCCACCCTCGAGACCTTTAACATCACCCTTGTGGTGCCCCATACTACACCACGTGATCATCGTCTTTGCGCAGAGAACATATTTCCACCCTCCAGACCTTTAACATCACCCTTGTGGTGCCCCATACTACACCACGTGATCATCGTCTTTGCGCAGAGAACATATTTCCACCCTCCAGACCTCTAACATCACCCTTGTGGTGCCCCATACTACACCACGTGATCATCGTCTTTGCGCAGAGAACATATTTCCACCCTCCAGACCTTTAACATCACCCTTGTGGTGCCCCATACTACACCACGTGATCATCGTCTTTGCGCAGAGAACATATTTCCACCCTCCAGACCTCTAACATCACCCTTGTGGTGCCCCATACTACACCACGTGATCATCGTCTTTGCGCAGAGAACATATTTCCACCCTCCAGACCGTTAACATCACCCTTGTGGTGCCCCATACTACACCACGTGATCATCGTCTTTGCTCAGAGAACATATTTCCACCCTCCAGACCTTTAACATCACCCTTGTGGTGCCCCATACTACACCTCGTGATCATCAGCATTGCGCAGAGAACATATTTCCACCCTCCAGACCATTAACATCACCCTTGTGGTGCCCCATACTACACCACGTGTTCATCAGCATTGCCCAGAGAACATATTTCCACCCTCCAGACCTTTAACATCACCCTTGTGGTGCCCCATACTACACCACGTGATCATCAGCATTGCTCAGAGAACATATTTCCACCCTCCTACCTTTAACATCACCCTTGTGGTGCCCCATACTACACCACGTGATCATCGTCTTTGCGCAGAGAACATATTTCCACCCTCCAGACCGTTAACATCACCCTTGTGGTGCCGTGTACTACACCACGTGATCATCGTCTTTGCGCAGAGAACATATTTCCACCCTCCAGACCTTTAACATCACCCTTGTGGTGCCCCATACTACACCACGTGATCATCGTCTTTGCACAGAGAACATATTTCCACCCTCCAGACCTTTAACATCACCCTTGTGGTGCCCCATACTACACCACGTGATCATCGTCTTTGCGCAGAGAACATATTTCCACCCTCCAGACCGTTAACATCACCCTTGTGGTGCCCTGTACTACACCACGTGATCATCGTCTTTGCGCAGAGAACATATTTCCACCCTCCAGACCTTTAACATCACCCTTGTGGTGCCCCATACTACACCACGTGATCATCGTCTTTGCGCAGAGAACATATTTCCACCCTCCAGACCGTTAACATCACCCTTGTGGTGCCGTGTACTACACCACGTGATCATCGTCTTTGCGCAGAGAACATATTTCCACCCTCCAGACCGTTAACATCACCCTTGTGGTGCCCCATACTACACCACGTGATCATCGTCTTTGCACAGAGAACATATTTCCACCCTCCAGACCTTTAACATCACCCTTGTGGTGCCCCATACTACACCACGTGATCATCGTCTTTGCGCAGAGAACATATTTCCACCCTCCAGACCTTTAACATCACCCATGTGGTGCCCCATACTACACCACGTGATCATCGTCTTTGCGCAGAGAACATATTTCCACCCTCCAGACCTTTAACATCACCCTTGTGGTGCCCCATACTACACCACGTGATCATCGTCATTGCGAAGAGAACATATTTCCACCCTCCAGACCTTTGACATCACCCTTGTGGTGCTCCATACTACACCACGTGATCATCGTCTTTGCGCAGAGAACATATTTCCACCCTCCAGACCGTTAACATCACCCTTGTTGTGCCTTGTACTACACCACGTGATCATCGTCTTTGCGCAGAGAACATATTTCCACCCTCCAGACCTTTAACATCACCCATGTGGTGCCCCATACTACACCACGTGATCATCGTCTTTGCGCAGAGAACATATTTCCACCCTCCAGACCTTTAACATCACCCTTGTGGTGCCCCATACTACACCACGTGATCATCGTCTTTGCGAAGAGAACATATTTCCACCCTCCAGACCTTTGACATCACCCTTGTGGTGCTCCATACTACACCACGTGATCATCGTCTTTGCGCAGAGAACATATTTCCACCCTCCAGACCTTTAACATCACCCTTGTGGTGCCCCATACTACACCACGTGATCATCGTCTTTGCACAGAGAACATATTTCCACCCTCCAGACCTTTAACATCACCCTTGTGGTGCCCCATACTACACCACGTGATCATCGTCTTTGCGCAGAGAACATATTTCCACCCTCCAGACCTTTAACATCACCCTTGTGGTGCCCCATACTACACCACGTGATCATCGTCTTTGCGCAGAGAACATATTTCCACCCTCCAGACCTTTAACATCACCCTTGTGGTGCCCCATACTACACCACGTGATCATCGGCATTGCGCACAGAACATATTTCCACCCTCCAGACCTTTAACATCACCCTTGTGGTGCCCCATACTACACCACGTGATCATCGTCTTTGCGCAGAGAACATATTTCCACCCTCAAGACCTTTAACAACACCCTTGTGGTGCCCTGTACTACACCACGTGATCATCGTCTTTGCGCAGAGAACATATTTCCACCCTCCAGACCTTTAACATCACCATTGTGGTGCCCCATACTACACCACGTGATCATCGTCTTTGCGCAGAGAACATATTTCCACCCTCCAGACCTTTAACATCACCCTTGTGGTGCCCCTTACTACACCACGTGATCATCGTCTTTGCGCAGAGAACATATTTCCACCCTCCAGACCTTTAACATCACCCTTGTGGTGTCCCTTACTACACCACGTGATCATCGTCTTTGCGCAGAGAACATATTTCCACCCTCCAGACCTTTAACATCACCCTTGTGGTGCCCCATACTACACCACGTGATCATCGTCTTTGCGCAGAGAACATATTTCCACCCTCCAGACCTTCAACATCACCCTTGTGGTTGCCCCATACTACACCACGTGATCATCGTCTTTGCGCAGAGAACATATTTCCACCCTCCAGACCTTTAACATCACCCTTGTGGTGTCCCATACTACACCACGTGATCATCGTCTTTGCGCAGAGAACATATTTCCACCCTCCAGACCTTTAACATCACCCTTGTGGTGCCCCATACTACACCACGTGATCATCGTCTTCAAGCAGAGAACATATTTCCACCCTCCAGACCTTTAACATCACCCTTGTGGTGTCCCATACTACACCACGTGATCATCGTCTTTGCGCAGAGAACATATTTCCACCCACCAGACCTTTAACATCACCCTTGTGGTGCCCCATACTACACCACGTGATCATCGTCTTTGCGCAGAGAACATATTTCCACCCTCCAGACCTTTAACATCACCCTTGTGGTGCCCCATACTACACCACGTTATCATCGTCTTTGCGCAGAGAACATATTTCCACCCTCCAGACCTTTAACATCACCCTTGTGGTGTCCCTTACTACACCACGTGATCATCGTCTTTGCGCAGAGAACATATTTCCACCCTCCAGACCGTTAACATCACCCTTGTGGTGCCCCATACTACACCACGTGATCATCGTCTTTGCGCAGAGAACATATTTCCACCCTCCAGACCTTCAACATCACCCTTGTGGTTGCCCCATACTACACCACGTGATCATCGTCTTTGCGCAGAGAACATATTTCCACCCTCCAGACCTTTAACATCACCCTTGTGGTGTCCCATACTACACCACGTGATCATCGTCTTTGCGCAGAGAACATATTTCCACCCTCCAGACCTTTAACATCACCCTTGTGGTGCCCCATACTACACCACGTGATCATCGTCTTTGCGCAGAGAACATATTTCCACCCTCCAGACCTTTAACATCACCCTTGTGGTGCCCCATACTACACCACGTGATCATCGTCTTTGCGCAGAGAACATATTTCCACCCTCCAGACCTTTAACATCACCCTTGTGGTGTCCCATACTACACCATGTGATCATCGTCTTTGCGCAGAGAACATATTTCCACCCTCCAGACCTTTAACATCACCCTTGTGGTGCCCCATACTACACCACGTGATCATCGTCTTTGCGCAGAGAACATATTTCCACCCTCCAGACCTTTAACATCACCCTTGTGGTGTCCCATACTACACCATGTGATCATCGTCTTTGCGCAGAGAACATATTTCCACCCTCCAGACCTTTAACATCACCCTTGTGGTGCCCCATACTACACCACGTGATCATCGTCTTTGCGCAGAGAACATATTTCCACCCTCCAGACCTTTAACATCACCCTTGTGGTGCCCCATACTACACCACGTGATCATCGTCTTTGCGCAGAGAACATATTTCCACCCTCCAGACCTTTAACATCACCCTTGTGGTTGCCCCATACTACACCACGTGATCATCGTCTTTGCGCAGAGAACATATTTCCACCCTCCAGACCTTTAACATCACCCTTGTGGTGCCCCATACTACACCACGTGATCATCGTCTTTGCGCAGAGAACATATTTCCACCCTCCAGACCTTTAACATCACCCTTGTGGTGCCCCATACTACACCACGTGATCATCGTCTTTGCGCAGAGAACATATTTCCACCCTCCAGACCTTTAACATCACCCTTGTGGTGCCCCATACTACACCACGTGATCATCGTCTTCATGCAGAGAACATATTTCCACCCTCCAGACCTTTAACATCACCCTTGTGGTGCCCCATACTACACCACGTGATCATCGTCTTTGCGCAGAGAACATATTTCCACCCTCCAGACCTTTAACATCACACTTGTGGTGCCCCATACTACACCACGTGATCATCGTCTTTGCGCAGAGAACATATTTCCACCCTCCAGACCTTTAACATCACCCTTGTGGTGCCCCATACTACACCACGTGATCATCGTCTTTGCGCAGAGAACATATTTCCACCCTCCAGACCTTTAACATCACCCTTGTGGTTGCCCCATACTACACCACGTGATCATCGTCTTTGCGCAGAGAACATATTTCCACCCTCCAGACCTTTAACATCACCCTTGTGGTGTCCCATACTACACCACGTGATCATCGTCTTTGCGCAGAGAACATATATCCACCATCCAGACATTCAACATCACCCTTGTGGTGCCCCATACTACACCACGTGATCATCGTCTTTGCGCAGAGAACATATTTCCACCCTCCAGACCTTTAACATCACCCTTGTGGTGCCCCATACTACACCACGTGTTCATCGTCTTTGCGCAGAGAACATATTTCCACCCTCCAGACCTTTAACATCACCCTTGTGGTGCCCCATACTACACCACGTGATCATCGTCTTTGTGCAGAGAACATATTTCCACCCTCCAGACCGTTGACATCACCCTTGTGGTTGCCCCATACTACACCATGTGATCATCGTCTTTGTGCAGAGAACATATTTCCACCCTCCAGACCTTTAACATCACCCTTGTGGTGCCCCGTACTACACCACGTGATCATCGTCTTTGCGCAGAGAACATATTTCCACCCTCCAGACCTTTAACATCACCCTTGTGGTGCCCCATACTACACCACGTGATCATCGTCTTTGCGCAGAGAACATATTTCCACCCTCCAGACCGTTAACATCACCCTTGTGGTGCCCCATACTACACCACGTGATCATCGTCTTTGCGCAGAGAACATATTTCCACCCTCCAGACCTTTAACATCACCCTTGTGGTGCCCCATACTACACCACGTGATCATCGTCTTTGCGCATAGAACATATTTCCACCCTCCAGACCGTTGACATCACCCTTGTGGTGCCCCATACTACAACACGTGATCATCGTCTTTGCGCAGAGAACATATTTCCACCCTCCAGACCTTTAACATCACCCTTGTGGTGCCCCATACTACACCACGTGATCATCGTCTTTGCGCAGAGAACATATTTCCACCCTCCAGACCTTCAACATCACCCTTGTGGTGCCCCATACTACACCACGTGATCATCGTCTTCAAGCAGAGAACATATTTCCACCCTCCAGACCTTTAACATCACCCTTGTGGTGCCCCATACTACACCACGTGATCATCGTCTTTGCGCAGAGAACATATTTCCACCCTCCAGACCTTTAACATCACCCTTGTGGTGCCCCATACTACACCACGTGATCATCGTCTTCAAGCAGAGAACATATTTCCACCCTCCAGACCTTTAACATCACCCTTGTGGTGCCCCATACTACACCACGTGATCATCGTCTTTGCGCAGAGAACATATTTCCACCCTCCAGACCTTTAACATCACCCTTGTGGTGCCCCATACTACACCACGTGATCATCGTCTTTGCGCAGAGAACATATTTCCACCCTCCAGACCTTTAACATCACCCTTGTGGTGCCCCATACTACACCACGTGATCATCGTCTTTGCGCAGAGAACATATTTCCACCCTCCAGACCTTTAACATCACCCTTGTGGTGCCCCATACTACACCACGTGATCATCGTCTTTGCGCAGAGAACATATTTCCACCCTCCAGACCTTTAACATCACCCTTGTGGTGCCCCATACTACACCACGTGTTCATCGTCTTCAAGCAGAGAACATATTTCCACCCTCCAGACCTTTAACATCACCCTTGTGGTGCCCCATACTACATCACGTGATCATCGTCTTCAAGCAGAGAACATATTTCCACCCTCCAGACCTTTAACATCACCCTTGTGGTGCCCCATACTACACCACGTGATCATCGTCTTTGCGCAGAGAACATATTTCCACCCTCCAGACCTTTAACATCACCCTTGTGGTGCCCCATACTACACCACGTGATCATCGTCTTTGCGCAGAGAACATATTTCCACCCTCCAGACCTTTAACATCACCCTTGTGGTGCCCCATACTACACCAAGTGATCATCGTCTTTGCGCAGAGAGCATATTTCCACCCTCCAGACCTTTAACATCACCCTTGTGGTGCCCCATACTACACCACGTGATCATCGTCTTTGTGCAGAGAACATATTTCCACCCTCCAGACCTTTAACATCACCCTTGTGGTGCCCCATACTACACCACGTGATCATCGTCTTTGCGCAGAGAACATATTTCCACCCTCCAGACCTTTAACATCACCCTTGTGGTGCCCCATACTACACCACGTGATCATCGTCTTTGCGCAGAGAACATATTTCCACCCTCCAGACCTTTAACATCACCCTTGTGGTGCCCCATACTACACCACGTGATCATCGTCTTTGCGCAGAGAACATATTTCCACCCTCCAGACCTTTAACATCACCCTTGTGGTGCCCCCTACTACACCACGTGATCATCGTCTTTGCGCAGAGAACATATTTCCACCCTCCAGACCTTTAACATCACCCTTGTGGTGCCCCATACTACACCACGTGATCATCGTCTTTGCGCAGAGAACATATTTCCACCCTCCAGACCTTTAACATCACCCTTGTGGTGCCCCATACTACACCACGTGATCATCGTCTTTGCGCAGAGAACATATTATCATCCTCCAGACCTATAACATCACCCTTGTGGTGCCCCATACTACACCACGTGATCATTGTCTTTACGCAGAGAACATATTTCCACCCTCCAGACCTTTAACACCACCCTTGTGGTGCCCCATACTACACCACGTGATCATCGTCTTTGCGCAGAGAACATATTTCCACCCTCCAGACCTTTAACATCACCCTTGTGGTGCCCCATACTACACCACGTGATCATCGTCTTTGCGCAGAGAACATATTTCCACCCTCCAGACCTTTAACATCACCCTTGTGGTGCCCCATACTACACCACGTGATCATCGTCTTTGCGCAGAGAACATATTTCCACCCTCCAGACTTTTAACATCACCCTTGTGGTGCCCCATACTACACCACGTGATCATCGTCTTTGCGCAGAGAACATATTTCCACCCTCCAGACCTTTAACATCACCCTTGTGGTGCCTCATACTACACCACGTGATCATCGTCTTTGCGCAGAGAACATATTTCCACCCTCCAGACCTTTAACATCACCCTTGTGGTGCCCCATACTACACCACGTGATCATCGTCTTTGCGCAGAGAACATATTTCCACCCTCCAGACCTTTAACATCACCCTTGTGGTGCCCCATACTACACCACGTGATCATCGTCTTCAAGCAGAGAACATATTTCCACCCTCCAGACCTTTAACATCACCCTTGTGGTGCCCCATACTACACCACGTGATCATCGTCTTTGCGCAGAGAACATATTTCCACCCTCCAGACCTTCAACATCACCCTTGTGGTGCCCCATACTACACCACGTGATCATCGTCTTTGTGCAGAGAACATATTTCCACCCTCCAGACCTTTAACATCACCCTTGTGGTGCCCCATACTACACCACGTGATCATCGTCTTTGCGCAGAGAACATATTTCCACCCTCCAGACCGTTAACACCACCCTTGTGGTGCCCCAAACTACACCACGTGATCATCGTCTTTGCGCAGAGAACATATTTCCACCCTCCAGACCTTTAACATCACCCTTGTGGTGCCCCATACTACACCACGTGATCATCGTCATTGCGCAGACAACATATTTCCACCCCCCAGACCGGTTATATCACCCTTGTGGTGCCCCATACTACACCACGTGATCATCGTCTTTGCGCAGAGAACATATTTCCACCCTCCAGACCTTTAACTTCACCCTTGTGGTGCCCCATACTACACCACGTGATCATCGTCTTTGCGAAGAGAACATATTTCCACCCTCCAGACCTTTAACATCACCCTTGTGGTGCCCCATACTACACCACGTGATCATCGTCTTCAAGCAGAGAACATATTTCCACCCTCCAGACCTTTAACATCACCCTTGTGGTGCCCCATTCTACACCACGTGATCATCGTCTTTGCGCAGAGAACATATTTCCACCCTCCAGACCTTTAACATCACCCTTGTGGTGCCCCATACTACACCACGTGATCATCGTCTTTACGCAGAGAACATATTTCCACCCTCCAGACCGTTAACATCACCCATGAGGTGCCCCATACTACACCACGTGATCATCGTCTTTGCGCAGAGAACATATTTTCACCCTCCAGACCTTTAACATAACCCATGAGGTGCCCCATACTACACCACGTGATCATCGTCTTTGCGCAGAGAACATATTTCCACCCTCCAGACCTTTAACATCACCCTTGTGGTGCCCCGTACTACACCACGTGATCATCGTCTTTACGCAGAGAACATATTTCCACCCTCCAGACCGTTAACATCACCCATGAGGTGCCCCATACTACACCACGTGATCATCGTCTTTGCGCAGAGAACATATTTCCACCCTCCAGACCTTTAACATCACCCTTGTGGTGCCCCATACTACACCACGTGATCATCGTCCTGGCGCGGAGAACATATTTCCACCCTCCAGACCGTTAACATCACCCTTGTGGTGCCCCATACTACACCACGTGATCATCGTCTTTGCGCAGAGAACATATTTCCACCCTCCAGACCGTTAACATCACCCATGAGGTGCCCCATACTACACCACGTGATCATCGTCTTTGCGCAGAGAACATATTTCCACCCTCCAGACCTTTAACATCACCCTTGTGGTGCCCCATACTACACCACGTGATCATCGTCCTGGCGCGGAGAACATATTTCCACCCTCCAGACCGTTAACATCACCCTTGTGGTGCCCCTTACTACACCACGTGATCATCGTCTTTGCGCAGAGAACATATTTCCACCCTCCAGACCGTTAACATCACCCTTGTGGTGCCCCATACTACACCACGTGATCATCGTCTTTGCGCAGAGAACATATTTCCACCCTCCAGACCTTTACCATCACCCTTGTGGTGCCGTGTACTACACCACGTGATCATCGTCTTTGCGCAGAGAACATATTTCCACCCTCCAGACCTTTAACATCACCCTTGTGGTGCCCCATACTACACCACGTGATCATCGTCTTTGCGCAGAGAACATATTTCCACCCTCCAGACCTTTAACATCACCCTTGTGGTGCCCCATACTACACCACGTGATCATCGTCTTTGCGCAGAGAACATATTTCCACCCTCCAGACCTTTAACATCACCCTTGTGGTGCCCCATACTACACCACGTGATCATCGTCTTTGCGCAGAGAACATATTTCCACCCTCCAGACCTTTAACATCACCCTTGTGGTGCCCCATACTACACCACGTGATCATCGTCTTTGCGCAGAGAACATATTTCCACCCTCCAGACCTTTAACATCACCCTTGTGGTGCCCCATACTACACCACGTGATCATCGTCTTTGCGCAGAGAACATATTTCCACCCTCCAGACCTTTAACATCACCCTTGTGGTGCCCCATACTACACCACGTGATCATCGTCTTTAAGCAGAGAACATATTTCCACCCTCCAGACCTTTAACATCACCCTTGTGGTGCCCCATACTACACCACGTGATCATCGTCTTTGCGCAGAGAACATATTTCCACCCTCCAGACCTTTAACATCACCCTTTTGGTGCCCCATACTACACCACGTGATCATCGTCTTCAAGCAGAGAACATATTTCCACCCTCCAGACCTTTAACATCACCCTTGTGGTGCCCCATACTA
This sequence comes from Brachyptera risi, assembly GCA_964007535.1. Classification (NCBI taxonomy): domain Eukaryota; kingdom Metazoa; phylum Arthropoda; class Insecta; order Plecoptera; family Taeniopterygidae; genus Brachyptera; species Brachyptera risi. The sequence goes on along the minus strand of OZ023335.1, from coordinate 28,950,740 downwards.
CACCACGTGTTCATCGTCTTTGCGCAGAGAACATATTTCCACCCTCCAGACCTTTAACATCACCCTTGTGGTGCCCCATACTACACCACGTGATCATCAGCATTGCTCAGAGAACATATTTCCACCCTCCAGACCTTTAACATCACCCTTGTGGTGCCCCATACTACACCACGTGATCATCGTCTTTGCGCAGAGAACATATTTCCACCCTCCAGACCTTTAACATCACCCTTGTGGTGCCCCATACTACACCACGTGATCATCGTCTTTAAGCAGAGAACATATTTCCACCCTCCAGACCTTTAACATCACCCTTGTGGTGCCCCATACTACACCACGTGCTCATCGTCTTTGCGCAGAGAACATATTTACACCCTCCAGACCTTTAACATCACCCTTGTGGTGCCCCATACTACACCACGTGATCATCGTCTTTGCGCAGAGAACATATTATCATCCTCCAGACCTATAACATCACCCTTGTGGTGCCCCATACTACACCACGTGATCATCGTCTTTGCGCAGAGAACATATTTCCACCCTCCAGACCTTTAACATCACCCTTGTGGTGCCCCATACTACACCACGTGATCATCGTCTTTGCGCAGAGAACATATTTCCACCCTCCAGACCTTTAACATCACCCTTGTGGTGCCCCATACTACACCACGTGATCATCGTCTTTAAGCAGAGAACATATTTCCACCCTCCAGACCTTTAACATCACCCTTGTGGTGCCCCATACTACACCACGTGCTCATCGTCTTTGCGCAGAGAACATATTTACATCCTCCAGACCTTTAACATCACCCTTGTGGTGCCCCATACTACACCACGTGCTCATCGTCTTTGCGCAGAGAACATATTTCCACCCTCCAGACCTTTAACATCACCCTTGTGGTGCCCCATACTACACCACGTGATCATCGTCTTTGCTCAGAGAACATATTTCCACCCTCCAGACCTTTAACATCACCCTTGTGGTGCCCCATACTACACCACGTGATCATCGTCTTTGCGCAGAGAACATATTTCCACCCTCCAGACCTCTAACATCACCCTTGTGGTGCCCCATACTACACCACGTGATCATCGTCTTTGCGCAGAGAACATATTTCCACCCTCCAGACCTTTAACATCACCCTTGTGGTGCCCCATACTACACCACGTGATCATCGTCTTTGCGCAGAGAACATATTTCCACCCTCCAGACCTTTAACATCACCCTTGTGGTGCCCCATACTACACCACGTGATCATCGTCTTTGCTCAGAGAACATATTTCCACCCTCCAGACCTTTAACATCACCCTTGTGGTGCCCCATACTACACCACGTGATCATCGTCTTTGCGCAGAGAACATATTTCCACCCTCCAGACCTTTAACATCACCCTTGTGGTGCCCCATACTACACCACGTGATCATCGTCTTTGCGCAGAGAACATATTTCCACCCTCCAGACCTTTAACATCACCCTTGTGGTGCCCCATACTACACCACGTGATCATCGTCTTTGCACAGAGAACATATTTCCACCCTCCAGACCTTTAACATCACCCTTGTGGTGCCCATACTACACCACGTGATCATCGTCTTTGCGCAGAGAACATATTTCCACCCTCCAGACCTTTGACATCACCCTTGTGGTGCCCCATACTACACCACGTGATCATCGTCTTTGCGCAGAGAACATATTTCCACCCTCCAGACCTTTAACATCACCCTTGTGGTGCCCCATACTACACCACGTGATCATCGTCATTGCGCAGAGAACATATTATCATCCTCCAGACCTTTAACATCACCCTTGTGGTGCCGTGTACTACACCACGTGATCATCGTCTTTGCACAGAGAACATATTTCCACCCACCAGACCTTTAACATCACCCTTGTGGTGCCCATACTACACCACGTGATCATCGTCTTTGCGCATAGAACATATTTCCACCCTCCAGACCTTTAACATCACCCTTGTGGTGCCCCATACTACACCACGTGATCATCGTCATTGCGCAGAGAACATATTATCATCCTCCAGACCTTTAACATCACCCTTGTGGTGCCGTGTACTACACCACGTGATCATCGTCTTTGCACAGAGAACATATTTCCACCCTCCAGACCTTTAACATCACCCTTGTGGTGCCCCATACTACACCACGTGATCATCGTCTTTGCGCAGAGAACATATTTCCACCCTCCAGACCTTTAACATCACCCTTGTGGTGCCCCATACTACACCACGTGATCATCGTCTTTGCGCAGAGAACATATTTCCACCCTCCAGACCTCTAACATCACCCATGAGGTGCCCCATACTACATCACGTGATCATCGTCTTTGCGCAGAGAACATATTTCCACCCTCCAGACCTTTAACATCACCCTTGTGGTGCCCCATACTACACCACGTGATCATCGCCTTTGCGCAGAGAACATATTTCCACCCTCCAGACCTTTAACATCACCCTTGTGGTGCCCCATACTACACCACGTGATCATCGTCTTTGCGCAGAGAACATATTTCCACCCTCCAGACCTTTAACATCACCCTTGTGGTGCCCCATACTACACCACGTGATCATCGTCTTTGCGCAGAGAACATATTTCCACCCTCCAGACCTTTAACATCACCCTTGTGGTGCCCCATACTACATCACGTGATCATCGTCTTTGCGCAGAGAACATATTTCCACCCTCCAGACCTTTAACATCACCCTTGTGGTGTCCCATACTACACCACGTGATCATCGTCTCTGCGCAGAGAGCATATTTCCACCCTCCAGACCTTTAACATCACCCTTGTGGTGCCCCAAACTACACCACGTGATCATCGTCTTTGCGCAGAGAACATATTTCCACCCTCCAGACCTTTAACATCACCCTTGTGGTGCCCCATACTACACCACGTGATCATCGTCTTTGCGCAGAGAACATATTTCCACCCTCCAGACCTTTACCATCACCCTTGTGGTGCCCCATACTACACCACGTGATCATCGTCTTTGCGCAGAGAACATATTTCCACCCTCCAGACCTTTAACATCACCCTTGTGGTGCCCCATACTACACCACGTGATCATCGTCTTTGCGCAGAGAACATATTTCCACCCTCCAGACCTTTAACATCACCCTTGTGGAGCCCCATACTACACCACGTGATCAACGTCTTTGCGCAGAGAACATATTTCCACCCTCCAGACCTTTAACATCACACTTGTGGTGCCTTATACTACACCACGTGATCATCGTCTTTGCGCAGAGAACATATTTCCACCCTCCAGACCTTTAACATCACCCTTGTGGTTGCCTTATACTACACCACGTGATCATCGTCTTTGCGCAGAGAACATATTTCCACCCTCCAGACCTTTAACATCACCCTTGTGGTTGCCTTATACTACACCACGTGATCATCGTCTTTGCGCAGAGAACATATTTCCACCCTCCAGACCTTTAACATCACCCTTGTGGAGCCCCATACTACACCACGTGATCAACGTCTTTGCGCAGAGAACATATTTCCACCCTCCAGACCTTTAACATCACCCTTGTGGTTGCCTTATACTACACCACGTGATCATCGTCTTTGCGCAGAGAACATATTTCCACCCTCCAGACCTTTAACATAACCCTTGTGGTGCCCCATACTACACCACGTGATCATCGTCTTTGCGCAGAGAACATATTTCCACCCTCCAGACCGTTAACATCACCCTTGTGGTGCCCCATACTACACCACGTGATCATCGTCTTTGCGCAGAGAACATATTTCCACCCACCAGACCTTTAACATCACCCTTGTGGTGCCCCATACTACACCACGTGATCATCGTCTTTGCGCAGAGAACATATTTCCACCCTCCAGACCTTTAACATCACCCTTGTGGTGCCCCATACTACACCACTTGATCATCGTCTTTGCGCAGAGAACATATTTCCACCCTCCAGACCTTTAACATCACCCTTGTGGTGCCCCATACTACACCACGTGATCATCGTCTTTGCGCAGAGAACATATTTCCACCCTCCAGACCCTTAACATCACCCTTGTGGTGCCCCATACTACACCACGTGATCATCGTCTTTGCGCAGAGAACATATTTCCACCCTCCAGACCTTTAACATCACCCTTGTGGTGCCCCATACTACACCACGTGATCATCGTCTTTGCGCAGAGAACATATCTCCACCCTCCAGACCTTTAACATCACACTTGTGGTGCCCCATACTACACCACGTGATCATCGTCTTTGCGCAGAGAACATATTTCCACCCTCCAGACCTTTAACATCACCCTTGTGGTGCCCCATACTACACCACGTGATCATCGTCTTTGCGCAGAGAACATATCTCCACCCTCCAGACCTTTAACATCACACTTGTGGTGCCCCATACTACACCACGTGATCATCGTCTTTGCGCAGAGAACATATTTCCACCCTCCAGACCTTTAACATCACCCTTGTGGTGCCCCATACTACACCACGTGATCATCGTCTTTGCGCAGAGAACATATCTCCACCCTCCAGACCTTTAACATCACACTTGTGGTGCCCCATACTACACCACGTGATCATCGTCTTTGCGCAGAGAACATATTTCCACCCTCCAGACCTTTAACATCACCCTTGTGGTGCCCCATACTACACCACGTGATCATCGTCTTTGCACAGAGAACATATTTCCACCCTCCAGACCTTTAACATCACCCTTGTGGTGCCCCATACTACACCACGTGATCATCGTCTTTGCACAGAGAACATATTTCCACCCTTCAGACCTTTAACATCACCCTTGTGGTGCCCCATACTACACCACGTGATCATCGTCTTTGCACAGAGAACATATTTCCACCCTCCAGACCTTTAACATCACACTTGTGGTGCCCCATACTATACCACGTGATCATCGTCTTTGCGCAGAGAACATATTTCCACCCTCCAGACCTTTAACATCACCCTTGTGGTGCCCCATACTACACCACGTGATCATCGTCTTTGCGCAGAGAACATATTTCCACCCTCCAGACCTTTAACATCACCCTTGTGGTGCCCCATACTACACCACGTGATCATCGTCTTTGCGCAGAGAACATATTTCCACCCTCCAGACCTTTAACATCACCCTTGTGGTGCCCCATACTACACCACGTGATCATCGTCTTTGCGCAGAGACCATATTTCCACCCTCCAGACCTTTAACATCACCCTTGTGGTGCCCCATACTACACCACGTGATCATCGTCTTTGCGCAGAGAACATATTTCCACCCTCCAGACCTCTAACATCACCCTTGTGGTGCCCCATACTACACCACGTGATCATCGTCTTTGCGCAGAGAACATATTTCCACCCTCCAGACCTTTAACATCATCCTTGTGGTGCCCCATACTACACCACGTGATCATCGTCTTTGCGCAGAGAACATATCTCCACCCTCCAGACCTTTAACATCACACTTGTGGTGCCCCATACTACACCACGTGATCATCGTCTTTGCGCAGAGAACATATTTCCACCCTCCAGACCTTTAACATCACCCTTGTGGTGCCCCATACTACACCACGTGATCATCGTCTTTGCGCAGAGAACATATTTCCACCCTCCAGACCTCTAACATCACCCTTGTGGTGCCCCATACTACACCACGTGATCATCGTCTTTGCGCAGAGAACATATTTCCACCCTCCAGACCTTTAACATCACCCTTGTGGTGCCTTATACTACATCACGTGATCATCGTCTTTGCGCAGAGAACATATTTCCACCCTCAAGACCTTTAACATCATCCTTGTGGTGCCCCATACTACACCACTTGATCATCGTCTTTGCGCAGAGAACATATTTCCACCCTCCAGACCTTTAACATCACACTTGTGGTGCCCCATACTACACCACGTGATCATCGTCTTTGCGCAGAGAACATATTTCCACCCTCCAGACCTTTAACATCACCCTTGTGGTGCCCCATACTACACCACGTGATCATCGTCTTTGCGCAGAGAACATATTTCCACCCTCCAGACCTTTAACATCACCCTTGTGGTGCCCCATACTACACCACGTGATCATCGTCTTTGCGCAGAGAACATATTTCCACCCTCCAGACCTTTAACATCACCCTTGTGGTTGCCTTATACTACACCACGTGATCATCGTCTTTGCGCAGAGAACATATTTCCACCCTCCAGACCTCTAACATCACCCTTGTGGTGCCCCATACTACACCACGTGATCAACGTCTTTGCGCAGAGAACATATTTCCACCCTCCAGACCTTTAACGTCACCCTTGTGGTGCCCCATACTACACCACGTGATCATCGTCTTTGCGCAGAGAACATATTTCCACCCTCCAGACCTTTAACATCACCCTTGTGGTGCCCCATACTACACCACGTGATCATCGTCTTTGCGCAGAGAACATATTTCCACCCTCCAGACCTTTAACATCACCCTTGTGGTGCCCCATACTACACCACGTGATCATCGTCTTTGCGCAGAGAACATATTTCCACCCTCCAGACCTTTAACATCACCCTTGTGGTTGCCTTATACTACACCACGTGATCATCGTCTTTGCGCAGAGAACATATTTCCAACCTCCAGACCTCTAACATCACCCTTGTGGTGCCCCATACTACACCAAGTGATCATCGTCTTTGCGCAGAGAGCATATTTCCACCCTCCAGACCGTTAACATCACCCTTGTGGTGCCCCATACTACACCACGTGATCATCGTCTTTGCGCAGAGAACATATTTCCACCCTCCAGACCTTTAACATCACCCTTGTGGTGCCCCATACTACACCACGTGATCATCGTCTTTGCGCAGAGAACATATTTCCACCCTCCAGACCTTTAACATCACCCTTGTGGTGCCCCATACTACACCACGTGATCATCGTCTTTGCGCAGAGAACATATTTCCACCCTCCAGACCTTTAACATCACCCTTGTGGTGCCCCATACTACACCACGTGATCATCGTCTTTGCGCAGAGAACATATTTCCACCCTCCAGACCTTTAACATCACCCTTGTGGTTGCCTTATACTACACCACGTGATCATCGTCTTTGCGCAGAGAACATATTTCCAACCTCCAGACCTCTAACATCACCCTTGTGGTGCCCCATACTACACCAAGTGATCATCGTCTTTGCGCAGAGAGCATATTTCCACCCTCCAGACCGTTAACATCACCCTTGTGGTGCCCCATACTACACCACGTGATCATCGTCTTTGCGCAGAGAACATATTTCCACCCTCCAGACCTTTAACATCACCCTTGTGGTGCCCCATACTACACCACGTGATCATCGTCTTTGCGCAGAGAACATATTTCCACCCTCCAGACCGTTAACATCACCCTTGTGGTGCCCCATACTACACCACGTGATCATCGTCTTTGCGCAGAGAACATATTTCCACCCTCCAGACCTTTAACATCACCCTCGTGGTGCCCCATACTACACCACGTGATCATCGTCTTTGCGCAGAGAACATATTTCCACCCTCCAGACCTCTAACATCACCCTTGTGGTGCCCCATACTACACCACGTGATCATCGTCTTTGCGCAGAGAACATATTTCCACCCTCCAGACCTTTAACATCACCCTTGTGGTGCCCCATACTACACCACGTGATCATCGTCTTCGCGCAGAGAACATATTTCCACCCTCCAGACCTTTAACATCACCCTTGTGGTGCCCCATACTACACCACGTGTTCATCGTCTTTGCGCAGAGAACATATTATCATCCTCCAGACCTTTAATATCACCCTTGTGGTGCCCCATACTACACCACGTGATCATCGTCTTTGCGCAGAGAACATATTTCCACCCTCCAGACCTTTAACATCACCCTTGTGGTGCCCTGTACTACACCACGTGATCATCGTCTTTGCGCAGAGAACATATTTCCACCCTCCAGACCTTTAACATCACCCTTGTGGTGCCCTATACTACACCACGTGATCATCGTCATTGCGCAGAGAACATATTTCCACCCTCCAGACCTTTAACATCACCCTTCTGGTGCCCCATACTACACCACGTGATCATCGTCTTTGCGCAGAGAACATATTTCCACCCTCCAGACCGTTAACATCACCCTTGTGGTGCCCCATACTACACCACGTGATCATCGTCTTTGCGCAGAGAACATATTTCCACCCTCCAGACCTTTAACATCATCCTTGTGGTGCCCTATACTACACCACGTGATCATCGTCATTGCGCTGAGAACATATTTCCACACTCCAGACCTTCAAAATCACCCTTGTGGTGCCCCATACTACACCACGTGATCATCGTATTTGCGCACAGAACATATTTCCACCCTCCAGACCGTTAACATCACCCTTGTGGTGCCCCATACTACACCACGTGATCATCGTCTTTGCGCAGAGAACATATTTCCACCCTCCAGACCTTTAACATCACCCTTGTGGTGCCCCATACTACACCACGTGATCATCGTCTTTGCGCAGAGAACATATTTCCACCCTCCAGACCGTTAACATCACCCTTGTGGTGCCCCATACTACACCACGTGATCATCGTCTTTGCGCAGAGAACATATTTCCACCCTCCAGACCTTTAACATCACCCTTGTGGTGCCCCATACTACACCACGTGATCATCGTCTTTGCGCAGAGAACATATTTCCACCCTCCAGACCTTTAACATCACCCTTGTGGTGCCCCATACTACACCACGTGATCATCGTCTTTGCCCAGGGAACATATTTCCACCCTCCAGACCGTTAACATCACCCTTGTGGTGCCCCATACTACTTCACGTGATCATCGTCTTTGCGCAGAGAACATATTTCCACCCTCCAGACCGTTAACATCACCCTTGTGGTGCCCCCTACTACACCACGTGATCATCGTCTTTGCGCAGAGAACATATTTCCACCCTCCAGACCTTTAACATCACCCATGTGGTGCCCCATACTACACCACGTGATCATCGTCTTTGCCCAGAGAACATATTTCCACCCTCCAGACCGTTAACATCACCCTTGTGGTGCCCCATACTACTTCACGTGATCATCGTCTTTGCGCAGAGAACATATTTCCACCCTCCAGACCGTTAACATCACCCTTGTGGTGCCCCCTACTACACCACGTGATCATCGTCTTTGCGCAGAGAACATATTTCCACCCTCCAGACCTTTAACATCACCCATGTGGTGCCCCATACTACAAACACGTGATCATCGTCTTTGCCCAGAGAACATATTTCCACCCTCCAGACCGTTAACATCATCCTTGTGGTGCCCCATACTACACCACGTGATCATCGTCTTTGCGCAGAGAACATATTTCCACCCTCCAGACCTTTAACATCACCCATGTGGTGCCCCATACTACACCACGTGATCATCGTCTTTGCGCAGAGAACATATTTCCACCCTCCAGACCTTTAACATCACCCATGTGGTGCCCCATACTACACCACGTGATCATCGTCTTTGCGCAGAGAACATATTTCCACCCTCCAGACCTTTAACATCACCCATGTGGTGCCCCATACTACACCACGTGATCATCGTCTTTGCGCAGAGAACATATTTCCATCCTCCAGACCTTTAACATCACCCATGTGGTGCCCCATACTACACCACGTGATCATCGCCTTTGCGCAGAGAACATATTTCCACCCTCCAGACCTTTAACATCACCGTTATGGTGCCCCATACTACACCACGTGATCATCGTCTTTGCCCAGAGAACATATTTCCACCCTCCAGACCGTTAACATCACCCTTGTGGTGCCCCATACTACTTCACGTGATCATCGTCTTTGCGCAGAGAACATATTTCCACCCTCCAGACCGTTAACATCACCCTTGTGGTGCCCTGTACTACACCACGTGATCATCGTCTTAGCGCAGAGAACATATTTCCACCCTCCAGACCTTTAACATCACCCTTGTGGTACCCCATACTACACCACGTGATCATCGTCTTTGCGCAGAGAACATATTCCCACCCTCCAGACCTTTAACATCACCCTTGTGGAGCCCCATACTACACCACGTGATCATCGTCTTTGTGCAGAAAACATATTTCCACCCTCCAGACCTTTAACATCACCCTTATGGTGCCCCATACTACACCACGTGATCATCGTCTTTGCGCAGAGAACATATTTCCACCCTCCAGACCTTTAACATCACCCTTGTGGTGCCCCATACTACACCACGTGATCATCGTCTTTGCGCAGAGAACATATTTCCACCCTCCAGACCTTTAACATCACCCTTGTGGTGCCCCATACTACACCACGTGATCATCGTCTTTGCGCAGAGAACATATTTCCACCCTCCAGACCTTTAACATCACCCTTGTGGTGCCCCATACTACACCACGTGATCATCGTCTTTGTGCAGAAAACATATTTCCACCCTCCAGACCTCTAACATCACCCTTGTGGTGCCCCATACTACACCACGTGATCATCGTCTTTGCGCAGAGAACATATTTCCACCCTCCAGACCTTCAACATCACCCTTGTGGTGCCCCATACTACCCCACGTGATCATCGTTTTTGCGCAGAGAACATATTATCATCCTCCAGACCTTTAACATCACCCTTGTGGTGCCCCATACTACACCACGTGATCATCGTCTTTGCGCAGAGAACATATTTCCACCCTCCAGACCTCTAACATCACCCTTGTGGTGCCCTGTACTACACCACGTGATCATCGTCTTTGCGCAGAGAACATATTTCCACCCTCCAGACCTTTAACATCACCCTTGTGGTGCCCCATACTACACTACGTGATCATCGTCTTTGCGCAGAGAACATATTTCCACCCTCCAGACCTTTAACATCACCCTTGTGGTGCCCCATACTACACCACGTGATCATCGTCTTTGCGCAGAGAACATATTTCCACCCTCCAGACCTTTAACATCACCCTTGTGGTGCCCCATACTACACCACGTGATCATCGTCTTTGCGCAGAGAACATATTTTCACCCTCCAGACCGTTAACATCACCCTTGTGGTGCCCCATACTACACCACGTGATCATCGTCTTTGCGCAGAGAACATATTTCCACCCTCCAGACCTTTAACATCACCCTTGTGGTGCCCCATACTACACCACGTGATCATCGTCTTTGCGCAGAGAACATATTTCCACCCTCCAGACCTTTAACATCACCCTTGTGGTGCCCCATACTACACCACGTGATCATCGTCTTTGCGCAGATAACATATTTCCACCCTCCAGACCTTTAACATCACCCTTGTGGTGCCCCATACTACACCACGTGATCATCGTCTTTGCGCAGAGAACATATTTCCACCCTCCAGACCTTTAACATCACCCTTGTGGTGCCCCATACTACACCACGTGATCATCGTCTTTGTGCAGAGAACATATTTCCACCCTCCAGACCTTTAACATCACCCTTGTGGTTGCCTTATACTACACCACGTGATCATCGTCTTTGCGCAGAGAACATATTTCCACCCTCCAGACCTTTAACATCACCCTTGTGGTGCCCCATACTACACCACGTGATCATCGTCTTTGCGCAGAGAACATATTTCCACCCTCCAGACCTCTAACATCACCCTTGTGGTGCCCTGTACTACACCACGTGATCATCGTCTTTGCGCAGAGAACATATTACCACCCTCCAGACCTTTACCATCACCCTTGTGGTGCCCCATACTACACCACGTGATCATCGTCTTTGCGCAGAGAACATATTTCCACCCTCCAGACCGTTAACATCTCCCTTGTGGTGCCCCATACTACACCACGTGATCATCGTCTTTGCGCAGAGAACATATTTCCACCCTCCAGACCTTTAACATCACCCTTGTGGTGCCCCATACTACACCACGTGATCATCGTCTTTGCGCAGAGAACATATTTCCACCCTCCAGACCTTTAATATCACCCTTGTGGTGCCCCATACTACACCACGTGATCATCGTCTTTGCGCAGAGAACATATTTCCACCCTCCAGACCTTTAACATCATCCTTGTGGTGCCCCATACTACACCACTTGATCATCGTCTTTGCGCAGAGAACATATTTCCAACCCTCCAGACCTTTAACATCACCCTTGTGGTGCCCCATACTACACCACGTGATCATCGTCTTTGTGCAGAGAACATATTTCCACCCTCCAGACCTTTAACATCACCCTTGTGGTGCCCCATACTACACCACGTGTTCATCGTCTTTGTGCAGAGAACATATTTCCACCCTCCAGACCTTTAACATCACCCTTGTGGTGCCCCATACTACACCACGTGATCATCGTCTTCAAGCAGAGATCATATTTCCACCCTCCAGACCTTTAACATCACCCTTGTGGTTGCCCTGTACTACACCACGTGATCATCGTCTTTGCGCAGAGAACATATTTCCACCCTCCAGACCTTTAACATCACCCTTGTGGTGCCCCATACTACACCACGTGATCATCGTCTTTGCGCACAGAACATATTTCCAACCCTCCAGACCGTTAACATCACCCTTGTGGTGCCCCATACTACACCACGTGATCATCGTCTTTGTGCAGAGAACATATTTCCACCCTCCAGACCTTTAACATCACCCTTGTGGTGCCCCATACTACACCACGTGATCATCGTCTTTGCGCAGAGAACATATTTCCACCCTCCAGACCTTTAACATCACCCTTGTGGTGCCCCATACTACACCACGTGATCATCGTCTTTGCGCAGAGAACATATTTCCACCCTCCAGACCTTTAACATCACCCTTGTGGTGCCCCATACTACACCACGTGATCATCGTCTTCAAGCAGAGATCATATTTCCACCCTCCAGACCTATAACATCACCCTTGTGGTGCCCCATACTACACCACGTGATCATCGTCTTTGCGCAGAGAACATATTTCCACCCTCCAGACCTTTAACATCACCCATGAGGTGCCCCATACTACACCACGTGATCATCGTCTTTGCGCAGAGAACATATTTCCACCCTCCAGACCTTTAACATCACCCTTGTGGTGCCCCATACTACACCACGTGATCATCGTCTTCAAGCAGAGATCATATTTCCACCCTCCAGACCTATAACATCACCCTTGTGGTGCCCCATACTACACCACGTGATCATCGTCTTTGCGCAGAGAACATATTTCCACCCTCCAGACCTTTAACATCACCCATGAGGTGCCGTGTACTACACCACGTGATCATCGTCTTTGCGCAGAGAACATATTTCCACCCTCCAGACCATTAACATCACCCTTGTGGTGCCCCATACTACACCACGTGATCATCGTCTTTGCGCAGAGAACATATTTCCACCCTCCAGACCTTTAACATCACCCTTGTGGTGCCCCATACTACACCACGTGATCATCGTCTTTGCGCAGAGAACATATTTCCACCCTCCAGACCTTTAACATCACCCTTGTGGTGCCCTATACTACACCACCTGATCATCGTCTTTGCGCAGAGAACATATTTCCACCCTCCAGACCTTTAAGATCACCCTTGTGATGCCCCATACTACACCACGTGATCATCGTCTTTACGCAGAGAACATATTTCCACCCTCCAGACCTTTAAGATCACCCTTGTGGTGCCCCATACTACACCACGTGATCATCGTCTTTGCGCAGAGAACATATTTCCACCCTCCAGACCTTTAAGATCACCCTTGTGGTGCCCCATACTACATCACGTGATCATCGTCTTTGCGCAGAGAACATATTTCCACCCTCCAGACCTTTAACATCACCCTTGTGGTGCCCCATACTACACCACGTGATCATCGTCTTTGCGCAGAGAACATATTTCCACCCTCCAGACCTTTAACATCACCCTTGTGGTGCCCTATACTACACCACCTGATCATCGTCTTTGCGCAGAGAACATATTTCCACCCTCCAGACCTTTAAGATCACCCTTGTGATGCCCCATACTACACCACGTGATCATCGTCTTTGCGCAGAGAACATATTTCCACCCTCCAGACCTTTAACATCACCCTTGTGGTGCCCCATACTACACCACGTGATCATCGTCTTTGCGCAGAGAACATATTTCCACCCTCCAGACCTTTAACATCACCCTTGTGGTGCCCCATACTACACCACGTGATCATCGTCTTTGCGCAGAGAACATATTTCCACCCTCCAGACCTTTAACATCACCCTTGTGGTGCCCTATACTACACCACCTGATCATCGTCTTTGCGCAGAGAACATATTTCCACCCTCCAGACCTTTAAGATCACCCTTGTGATGCCCCATACTACACCACGTGATCATCGTCTTTACGCAGAGAACATATTTCCACCCTCCAGACTGTTAACATCACCCTTGTGGTGCCCCATACTACACCACGTGATCATCGTCTTTGCGCAGAGAACATATTTCCACCCTCCAGACCTTTAACATCACCCTTGTGGTGCCCCATACTACACCACGTGATCATCGTCTTTGCGCAGAGAATATATTTCCACCCTCCAGACCGTTAACATCACCCTTGTGGTGCCCTGTACTACACCACGTGATCATCGTCTTTGCGCAGAGAACATATTTCCACCCTCCAGACCGTTAACATCACCCTTGTGGTGCCCCATACTACACCACGTGATCATCGTCTTTGTGCAGAAAACATTTTTTGCACCCTCCAGACCTTTAACACCACCCTTGTGGTGCCCCATACTACACCACGTGATCATCGTCTTGGCGCAGAGAACATATTTCCACCCTCCATACCTTTAACATCACCCATGAGGTGCCGTGTACTACACCACGTGATCATCGTCTTTGCGCAGGGAACATATTTCCACCCTCCAGACCTTTAACACCACCCTTGTGGTGCCCCATACTACACCACGTGATCATCGTCTTTGTGCAGAGAACATATTTCCACCCTCCAGACCTTTAACATCACCCTTGTGGTGCCCCATACTACATCACGTGATCATCGTCTTTGCGCAGAGAACATATTTCCACCCTCCAGACCTTTAACACCACCCTTGTGGTGCCCCATACTACACCACGTGATCATCGTCTTTGTGCAGAGAACATATTTCCACCCTCCAGACCTTTAACATCACCCTTGTGGTGCCCCATACTACATCACGTGATCATCGTCTTTGCGCAGAGAACATATTTCCACCCTCCAGACCTTTAACACCACCCTTGTGGTGCCCCATACTACACCACGTGATCATCGTCTTTGTGCAGAGAACATATTTCCACCCTCCAGACCTTTAACATCACCCTTGTGGTGCCCCATACTACATCACGTGATCATCGTCTTTGCGCAGAGAACATATTTCCACCCTCCAGACCTTTAACACCACCCTTGTGGTGCCGTGTACTACACCACGTGATCATCGTCTTTGCGCAGAGAACATATTTCCACCCTCCAGACCTTTAACACCACCCTTGTGGTGCCGTGTACTACACCACGTGATCATCGTCTTTGCGCAGAGAACATATTTCCACCCTCCAGACCTTTAACATCACCCATGAGGTGCCGTGTACTACACCACGTGATCATCGTCTTTGCGCAGAGAACATATTTCCACCCTCCAGACCTTTAACATCACCCTTGTGGTGCCCCATACTACACCACGTGATCATAGTCTTTGCGCAGAGAACATATTTCCACCCTCCAGACCTTTAACATCACCCTTGTGATGCCCCATACTACACCACGTGATCATCGTCTTTGCGCAGAGAACATATTTCCACCCTCCAGACCTTTAACATCACCCTTGTGGTGCCCCATACTACACAACGAGATCATCGTTTTGCGCAGAGAACATATTCCCACCCTCCAGACCTCCAACATCACCCTTGTGGTGCCCCATACTACACCACGTGATCATCGTCTTTGCGCAGAGAACATATTTCCACCCTCCAGACCTTTAACATCACCCTTGTGGTGTCCCATACTACACCACGTGATCATCGTCTTTGCGCAGAGAACATATTCCCACCCTCCAGACCTTCAACATCACCCTTGTGGTGCCACATACTACACCACGTGATCATCGTCTTTGCGCAGAGAACATATTCCCACCCTCCAGACCTTCAACATCACCCTTGTGGTGCCACATACTACACCACGTGATCATCGTCTTTGCGCAGAGAACATATTCCCACCCTCCAGACCTTCAACATCACCCTTGTGGTGCCCCATACTACACCACGTGATCATCGTCTTTGCGCAGAGAACATATTTCCCCTCTCCAGACCTTTAACATCACCCTTGTGGTGCCCCATACTACACCACGTGATCATCGTCTTTGCGCAGAGAACATATTCCCACCCTCCAGACCTTCAACATCACCCTTGTGGTGCCCCATACTACACCACGTGATCATCGTCTTTGCGCAGAGAACATATTTCCACCCTCCAGACCTTTAACATCACCCTTGTGGTTGCCTTATACTACACCACGTGATCATCGTCTTTGCGCAGAGAACATATTTCCACCCTCCAGACCTTTAACATCACCCTTGTGGTGCCCCATACTACACCACGTGATCATCGTCTTTGCGCAGAGAACATATTTCCACCCTCCAGACCTTCAACATCACCCTTGTGGTGCCCCATACTACACCACGTGATCATCGTCTTTGCGCAGAGAACATATTTCCACCCTCCAGACCTTTAACATCACCCTTGTGGTGCCCCATACTACACCACGTGATCATCGTCTTTGCGCAGAGAACATATTTCCACCCTCCAGACCTTTAACGTCACCCTTGTGGTGCCCCATACTACACCACGTGATCATCGTCTTTGCGCAGAGAACATATTTCCACCCTGCAGACCTTTAACATCACCCTTGTGGTGCCCCATACTACACCACGTGATCATCGTCTTTGCGCAGAGAACATATTTCCACCCTCCAGACCTTTAACATCACCCTTGTGGTGCCCCATACTACACCACGTGATCATCGTCTTTGCGCAGAGAACATATTTCCACCCTCCAGACCTTTAACGTCACCCTTGTGGTGCCCCATACTACACCACGTGATCATCGTCTTTGCGCAGAGAACATATTTCCACCCTGCAGACCTTTAACATCACCCTTGTGGTGCCCCATACTACACCACGTGATCATCGTCTTTGCGCAGAGAACATATTTCCACCCTCCAGACCTTTAACATCACCCTTGTGGTGCCCCATACTACACCACGTGATCATCGTCTTTGCGCAGAGAACATATTTCCACCCTCCAGACCTTTAACGTCACCCTTGTGGTGCCCCATACTACACCACTTGATCATCGTCTTTGCGCAGAGAACATATTTCCACCCTGCAGACCTTTAACATCACCCTTGTGGTGCCCCATACTACACCACGTGATCATCGTCTTCATGCAGAGAACATATTTCCACCCTCCAGACCTTTAACATCACCCTTGTGGTGCCCCATACTACACCACGTGATCATCGTCTTTGCGCAGAGAACATATTTCCACCCTCCAGACCTTTAACATCACCCTTGTGGTGCCCCATACTACACCACGTGATCATCGTCTTTGCGCAGAGAACATATTTCCACCCTGCAGACCTTTAACATCACCCTTGTGGTGCCCCATACTACACCACGTGATCATCGTCTTTGCGCAGAGAACATATTTCCTCCCTCCAGACCTTTAACATCACCCTTGTGGTGCCCCATACTACACCACGTGATCATCGTCTTTGCGCAGAGAACATATTTCCACCCTCCAGACCTTTAACATCACCCTTGTGGTGCCCCATACTACACCACGTGATCATCGTCTTTGCGCAGAGAACATATTTCCACCCTCCAGACCATTAACATCACCCTTGTGGTGCCCCATACTACACCACGTGATCATCGTCTTTGCGCAGAGAACATATTTCCTCCCTCCAGACCTTTAACATCACCCTTGTGGTGCCCCATACTACACCACGTGATCATCGTCTTTGCGCAGAGAACATATTTCCACCCTCCAGACCTTTAACATCACCCTTGTGGTGCCCCATACTACACCACGTGATCATCGTCTTTGCGCAGAGAACATATTTCCACCCTCCAGACCTTTAACATCACCCTTGTGGTGCCCCATACTACACCACGTGATCATCGTCTTTGCGCAGAGAACATATTTCCACCCTCCAGACCATTAACATCACCCTTGTGGTGCCCCATACTACACCACGTGATCATCGTCTTTGCGCAGAGAACATATTTCCTCCCTCCAGACCTTTAACATCACCCTTGTGGTGCCCCATACTACACCACGTGATCATCGTCTTTGCGCAGAGAACATATTTCCACCCTCCAGACCTTTAACATCACCCTTGTGGTGCCCCATACTACACCACGTGATCATCGTCTTTGCGCAGAGAACATATTTCCACCCTCCAGACCTTTAACATCACCCTTGTGGTGCCCCATACTACACCACGTGATCATCGTCTTTGCGCAGAGAACATATTTCCACCCTCCAGACCTCTAACATCACCCTTGTGGTGCCCCATACTACACCACGTGATCATCGTCTTTGCGCAGAGAACATATTTCCACCCTCCAGACCTTTAACATCACCCTTGTGGTGCCCCATACTACACCACGTGATCATCGTCTTTGCGCAGAGAACATATTTCCATCCTCCAGACCTTTAACATCACCCTTGTGGTGCCCCATACTACACCACGTGATCATCGTCTTCATGCAGAGAACATATTTCCACCCTCCAGACCTTTAACATCACCCTTGTGGTGCCCCATACTACACCACGTGATCATCGTCTTTGCGCAGAGAACATATTTCCATCCTCCAGACCTTTAACATCACCCTTGTGGTGCCCCATACTACACCACGTGATCATCGTCTTTGCGCAGAGAACATATTTCCACCCTCCAGACCTTTAACATCACCCTTGTGGTGCCCCATACTACACCACGTGATCATCGTCTTTGCGCAGAGAACATATTTCCATCCTCCAGACCTTTAACATCACCCTTGTGGTGCCCCATACTACACCACGTGATCATCGTCTTCATGCAGAGAACATATTTCCACCCTCCAGACCTTTAACATCACCCTTGTGGTGCCCCATACTACACCACGTGATCATCGTCTTTGCGCAGAGAACATATTTCCACCCTCCAGACCTATAACATCACCCTTGTGGTGCCTCATACTACACCACGTGATCATAGTCTTTGCGCAGAGAACATATTTCCACCCTCCAGACCTTCAACATCACCCTTGTGATGCCCCATACTACACCACGTGATCATCGTCTTTGCGCAGAGAACATATTTCCACCCTCCAGACCTTTAACATCACCCTTGTGGTGCCCCATACTACACCACGTGATCATCGTCTTCAAGCAGAGAACATATTTCCACCCTCCAGACCTTTAACAACACACTTGTGGTGCCCCATACTACACCACGTGATCATCGTCTTTGCGCAGAGAACATATTTCCACCCTCCAGACCTTTAACATCACCCTCGTGGTGCCCCATACTACACCACGTGATCATCGTCTTTGCGCAGAGAACATATTTCCACCCTCCAGACCGTTAACATCACCCTTGTGGTGCCCCATACTACACCACGTGATCATCGTCTTTGCGCAGAGAACATATTTCCACCCTCCAGACCGTTAACATCACCCTTGTGGTGCCCTGTACTACACCACGTGATCATCGTCTTTGCGCAGAGAACATATTTCCACCCTCCAGACCTTTAACATCACCCTTGTGGTGCCCCATACTACACCACGTGATCATCGTCTTTGCGCAGAGAACATATTTCCACCCTCCAGACCTTTAACATCACCCTTGTGGTGCCGTGTACTACACCACGTGATCATCGTCTTTGCGCAGAGAACATATTTCCACCCTCCAGACCTTTAACATCACCCTTGTGGTGCCCCATACTACACCACGTGATCATCGTCTTTGCGCAGAGAACATATTTCCACCCTCCAGACCTTTAACATCACCCTTGTGGTGCCCCATACTACATCACGTGATCATCGTCTTCATGCAGAGAACATATTTCCACCCTCCAGACCTTTAACATCACCCTTGTGGTGCCCCATACTACACCACGTGATCATCGTCTTTGCGCAGAAAACATATTTCCACCCTCCAGACCTTTAACATCACCCTTGTGGTGCCCCATACTACACCACGTGATCATCGTCTTTGCGCAGAGAACATATTTCCACCCTCCAGACCTTTAACATAACCCTTGTGGTGCTCCATACAACACCACGTGATCATCGTCTTTGCGCAGAGAACATATTTCCACCCTCCAGACATTTAACATCACCCTTGTGGTGCCCCATACTACACCACGTGATCATCGTCTTTGCGCAGAGAACATATTTCCACCCTCCAGACCGTTAACATCACCCTTGTGGTGCCCCATACTACACCACGTGATCATCGTCTTTGCGCAGAGAACATATTTCCAACCCTCCAGACCTTTAACATCACCCTTGTGGTGCCCCATACTACACCACGTGATCATCGTCTTCAAGCAGAGAACATATTTCCACCCTCCAGACCTTTAACATCACCCTTGTGGTGCCCCATACTACACCACGTGATCATCGTCTTTGCGCAGAGAACATATTTCCAACCCTCCAGACCTTTAACATAACCCTTGTGGTGCCCCATACTACCCCACGTGATCATCGTCTTTGCGCAGAGAACATATTTCCACCCTCCAGACCTTTAACATCACCCTTGTGGTGCCGTGTACTACACCACGTGATCATCGTCTTTGCACAGAGAACATATTTCCACCCTCCAGACCTTTAACATCACCCTTGTGGTGCCCCATACTACACCACGTGATCATCGTCTTTGCGCAGAGAACATATTTCCACCCTCCAGACCTTTACCATCACCCTTGTGGTGCCCCATACTACACCACGTGATCATCGTCTTTGCGCAGAGAACATATTTCCACCCTCCAGACCGTTAACATCACCCTTGTGGTGCTCCATACTACACCACGTGATCATCGTCTTTGCGCAGAGAACATATTTCCAACCCTCCAGACCTTTAACATCACCCTTGTGGTGCCCCATACTACACCACGTGATCATCGTCTTTGCACAGAGAACATATTTCCACCCTCCAGACCTTTAACATCACCCTTGTGGTGCCCCATACTACACCACGTGATCATCGTCTTTGCGCAGAGAACATATTTCCACCCTCCAGACCTTTACCATCACCCTTGTGGTGCCCCATACTACACCACGTGATCATCGTCTTTGCGCAGAGAACATATTTCCACCCTCCAGACCGTTAACATCACCCTTGTGGTGCCCCATACTACACCACGTGATCATCGTCTTTGCGCAGAGAACATATTTCCAACCCTCCAGACCTTTAACATCACCCTTGTGGTGCCCCATACTACACCACGTGATCATCGTCTTTGCGCAGAGAACATATTTCCACCCTCCAGACCGTTAACATCACCCTTGTGGTGCCCATACTACACCACGTGATCATCGTCTTTGCGCAGAGAACATATTTCCACCCTCCAGACCTTTAACATCACCCTTGTGGTGCCCCATACTACACACGTGATCATCGTCTTTGTG